>DWNR01005323.1:0-10254 GCA_018250455.1 Polygonus leo
CCATCATGGAATTACTTCATGGAATTACTCTATGTGGGCCATAGAGAATCATAATCATATCCATACGTTTAATTTTTTTATTACTTATGCGTAAGTAAAAATAAAAAATAGGTACCTATCTATTAATAAATACCCGGAAAAATGGCTGTAAAATCAAAGTACACACAAACATCTTCACGCCAAATCCCTAACGGGGTTGGCAGAGAGTATTGAGTGCCAAATGGCACGGTTATGGCATACTTGCCTAGCTTCTTCCACTTTCATAATTCTCCTCATACAAACATGCCGAATTTTTGTATGTATTATCACACTATATCTCCTTAATAGAACGCGATTAAGCGGTCATTCTTCGTAAATCATTGTGAAATACGAATCATAGTTCATGGAATACAATTGGTATGGACAGCAGGATATTGGGTAAGAGATACTCGCAGGATTATCTTCGTGAAAGTAAGACCGAGAGATTTATTTTATTCCTGCACAATATGCTGATGCCGATGTTGATATTAACAGAATTTTATATTTGTAATTTTATAATGACATTATAATGACTCTAACAAGAGATGTTTTGATAAAATATAATTATATTTTACTAGGTGACCCGCGCAACTTTGTTTGCGTCACATAAGAGAAAGTGGGTCAATTTTTCCCCGTTTTTGCAACATTTTTCGTTGATACTCCGCTCCTATCGGTCGTAGCGTAACGTTATACAGCCTATAGCCTTCCTCGATAAATGGGCTATCTAACACTGAAAGATTTTTTCAAATCAGACCAGTAGTTCCTGACATTAGCGCGTTCAAGCAAACAAACAAACAAACTCTTCAGCTTTATAACATTAGTATAGATATAAAAGTATTACATCTTTACTAAATTACGATTGAAATGTGTGCTGATTCCTGTTAAGATGACAACTCCTTTTTTATAATGTAACTGACTTTGCATATCCAGGAGTGTTAAAAAATTTCATATGTACTGTTTTTTATCTTGGCATCTTAATACAAGTTTCGTTTTTTTTTATATATATTTAATGCATCAGACGTTACTGACGGATTGAACAAGCATATATTTGTGCAAATTCAGACGAGCCTGTATCATCACTTCTTGAGCTTTAGTAATTAATGTATTGTATATAATATCTAAGTTATAAGGATGGTCCACCCAATTTTTTTATTTTTTTATGATGTTGCATTAAAAAATACATACAACCCAAAATTTTCACCCTTCTACTATCAACCCCTATTTTTATGTGGCAAAACAACATTTCCCGGGTCAGCTAGTAATTTTATAAAACAGTTTATTTCGTGTGTGCGAGCTAATTTGACTTAACTTAATTTCCAGTTTGTCAAACATTTCATTGAGTTTAGTGTTTACTAGCGGCCTGATGACTGGCAGAGTCGGTCAACGTCAATGAAGACAAGTGGATGCTCCTGACCGTAATCGATGAACGGCTAAATAGGTTACCTTGCAATTGCCGTCCTTTAGCTCGGATCCAGTTTCAACGAGGGTATCAATTTCTAGGTTCAGTCATAGGTATAAGCAGGTAACAATGAAATTATCGTTTTCAATATTTTAATTATGTGTTATTGGTCAAAAAAGCTGGACTTAAACTTAAATCGAATTAAGTGATTTATTTATTGCTTACTTTTTAATACACCAGGAAGTCGACCGGGAGTAAAGTAACAGTTTTAATTCTTTACGTGTTATGAGTAGTATTTTTGACCTAGTCCGTCAATGCATCCAATATTACCATCGCTTCGCAAGATTTTTTATGCTATGGAGAAGAAGAGAAGTAAGAAACTCCATTAGATCACTCTCGACGTATTAATAGAAGGCGTAGAAACCGTAATAGATAGATATTACGGGTAGACCCATAATTTTTGTTACTAAATACCTATGTAGTAACGGCTACAGCAAATTGAAAACAAAAAATAAAAGGGAACTCTGTACAACAAACGGATATTTCAGGCCTTTTTTAACTAAACTATTCATCAATCATAGGCAATTCTCGAAATTTTCACAAAATATGCTTTATGATGGATATCATGACAACAAATAAGTAAAAATAGGGTTACTTTAAAAAATGCTATTCAAGGACCTACGTATACAATTATTTGTTTAACATTCAAATTGGTTGCAGCTTCATCTTCACGGAACCCTTCAGGCAAGATCAACTCGCATTTGACCTATTATTTATTGTGTAACATATCATTTAATTAAAAAAGTATACAACGACCTACACAGTTTCGTAATTATAACGAAATAAGTACGGTATCAAGAGACATATAGTTTCTTATTTTCAGTTGATACTTTTTGATTGGTTCGATCTCTTTCGCCTAGTTCCCTTGAGTAGAGTGACGGAAACGATATTTTTTATAGCCTCTTTTCTTTTTCGATCTCTTTATGAATGCCCAATATATCATTATAGAGTCAATAATTTTTGTTTCGTTTTAAATCTCTCACCTCGAATGTCCTAAAATTCAATTTTATTATAGACTATCCTAAATTTTTATTATATATTATTTTATTTTATTATAGAGTATCCTAAAATTGAATATTTAGGTGTATAAATAGTCTTATGTTTAAAATGTAGATGTTGATATTTCTAGAATACTATACTGTACAGCACACGAGCTCTTTAAAAACAAAAAAAGACGGACTTGCAAGTGAAGGCACTCTGCCCTTTAAAGATTCTACGAAATCTTTAAAATACCATTACAAGGTTAATTAATAAATAACTTCTATCAAAGAAACTAATGTCGTACACCTCAAAAATTTATATTCAATTAAATACCAGTTAAGTCTATTATCATAACAAGAAAACAAATTAAGTATGCACCTTTTTCCATATTGCGTAATCTTTTATTATTTTTAAATGTAACAGAAATAGACAAACCTTAATGAACCAGACTAATGACAAAATAATTTCATGCCGGTAATATTTGCTGCAGTGGCGGACTAACCCTGTCAGAGGCCCGGGGTGGCATAGTTGAATGAGATCCTTAGTGTAAATTTTAATTTATTTCACATTTGTATGTACCATTGAGTATGTGTATCTATATTTATTTGATCATCATCATCATACATCTTATAATTGATGTTTAATTAGACATTTTTAAAAATAGGAAAATAAAATACGTTTAAAAAAAACATTGGAGGGCCTCCAACGTACTTAGTATGTATAATATATATAGTATATTATGATTGTTGAATATCCCTATCTCCTTCGAGCCTGCCGTAAGGAACTTCGTTCCATTCTATACAAATAAATAAAATTGCTTTATACTAAATGTCTATGTACGTATACGTGGTATATATACCAAAATATTTTTTTTTACAATTTTTGTCTGTTTCGATTTGCTGGACCGATTTTGACGGGACTTTCACTTGCAGATAGCTGATGAAATAAGGAGTAACTTAGGCTACTTTTATTTCAATTATATAATATAATATGAACGCGGACCGAATTCCACGCGGGCGGAGCCGCGGGCACAGCTAGTAATATATAAAGATGATTAGTTTATTTATCGGCTAACCCTATTACACTACACACTACACACACGTACGCAAAAACGTCTCCAAGCTGATTTTACTTATATGAGGACATTACTTACTGTTTTTTGAAATGTACGACAATGTGACCACTATAAATTAATGTTTATACTCCGCAACAAAAACACTATTACTAATACCAAATTAACATTGTTACTAAATATGATTACGAAATTAAATTATTTTAAAAGAAAGGGTGTATGCTTAATGGACGTATTTAGGCGCACGAGAATTGAATGAATGCGAGAGTATTTCGTTCATTCGTTCAAGGATTCCCCGCTAAGACGGGAATTCCCCAACCTAGTATTAAACGCGTTCCATATAAATAATATTAGTACCGCGTACACAATACAGATGGCTGTAGTATTCTAAAGTTGACTAAAGTAAAAAACTACGAAACTGGACATTAGAAAGATAAGGCAATAAAAGTAATTTTAATTTAAAAAATGTAAACTACCGGTACAGGTAACAGGGTCTCCAATCCCAAACTTCCTCTTAAGTAGGTACTAAGTACGTTTTCAAAGGCCATTTGGAGGCCCCTCAAATCCAGAGGACAGGGGCGTATCCAGTTAGGGGCCATTTTATGCAGTTAGGGGAGGAATTTCCAATAATTCAAGAAATCTTCATGCATGCTGCAAATTTCATGGCCATGTGAGACGATCAGTTCTAGCGTTTATTTATAAATATGGTTAGACAGGTAACCTGTCTAATTTGTTTTTTTTTTCTTATGAGATAATTATAATTTTTATTCGTCTCTTAAACTGTGTTATTTCCATGTAAGTGACAGTACATACCTGCGCCTAATAAGTTCTGTCACAATAATAGTAATTTGTATTTTGCATGCAAAAAAATGCAAAACCGTTGCAATTACTCACGGGGGATTATAATTATATAGTCTAATTAGTATCAACGAACTATTATTTTATCGTTTAATAAACGGCATTGTATATCTACTTACATAAATAATATGTAAGTAGATATACAAAGATAGAGATGTACAAAGAAGACAGGTTTTATTTTATTTTTCAGGTTTTACGATTCATTTATTAACATATACATACGTCGTGACCAGTTTTTGAAGAAGAAAACAATATGAGATTAAACAAATACGGTCATTGATTTAATAGTCCAACTTTCAGAAAGTCAAAATAAAATATGCCTAAAATTCAAATAATATTTTATTTTGAACCATTAAAAATTATTATTGATTAATTTATATCTAGTTTCTGCCCCTGGCTTCACACGCGGTTTTATACAACTTCGTGGTGTATTATAAAATATATTTTTTTCTATCATTTGGAAACAGTTTTTTTTATAGATAATAAAACATAAAATGTCTGTGCCCGTGTTGTTTCAAAATAGCTTGATGATCACTTTGTAGTTAATCATAGAAAGCGTAACAATAAAAATGTATTGTATTATTATTTTCGCTTTCGGAATATAATAATTGTCCGTGATTTCCTAAATGGTATCAATGTACATAATTAGCAACTTATTAATATTTCAGTACTGGGCACAAATGTAGAATTTTTTTTTTGCTTCGAAAATGAGACGTGTCTCGGTCCCAAAACCTACAGTTCTCGCATTTCCTCCGACATTTTAATTCGATTATCATTGTTATGGTATTTCGAGTTACGTAGGTGTACGGGACTGTATTATTATGACTACGCTGTTCATATATCCATCCGTCAGTCAGTCAATTCGTCTGCCCGTCACTCTGTCCTTCTGTCTATCCGTCCTGTTATAGGGCTGTTCATCTTAAACCGCAAAAGACACTAGATTTTTACAGATTATGCCTATGCCTTTTATAATAACAAGGAGTATAAGAATAACAATAAGAAATAAAAAATATATTATGTAGTAAGTAAAAACTACACCAAATATTCTCAGATCTAGATTGTGATCATGATTTTACTACAAGCGATGTAAATGTACCAACTCTAAAATATAGCTCCTTTGACACTAGCCGACTATTAACAAATCTGCAGCCCTGTTAAGAGCCATATAACTGCAGTAATCTGATAAAAATAAAAAAGAACTATATCAAAATGCATCAGAAGTTATTTAAGGACGAAATTCTAGGTATTTCACTGGACTAGCACTGCTCTCGGTTAAGTATGTTTTCTTAATCCGTCTTATTTGGCTCATTGATAAGAAAAGTAAGTAATTATTTACAACGTAAACATGTAATCCCTGTGATAAGATAGGTACATTTTTAAGTAGAGCTTACGAAAGCTTCAAGATTTAAAGATGTAGACATTTTTAAGTACTGCTGAAACCAAATTAATCAGATGTTTTCTACATCTTAACATATATTTAATTACCGAATATTAAGCGACTTGAAACGACATTACACTAGCATTTCCGGCCAAATTCGCTACTCCTACACATTCTAAAAGATCTCTCAGAACGTCCAAACATAAAACTAAATTGAAAAAATATCAAAAACCAGTTAGGTACGTATTTCGAAGACTTACCAAATGTTTCTTATCTCAAAATTATGTCTAAATAAAATAATTACGCTCCACTAACTGTTCAATATCACTATAGTCTTTCAGTTACTGTTTATCATGTTTAACAATGTTTCGATTGTTACGTGTAAACAAATAAACAATGCACTAATTCAACGCGATGACCACCCGTCGCGAGCGTACGTCGGTCGGACTGCAACTAACAGAACAACTATTATCAACTAAAGAAGTCCGTTAACAGGGAACGCACTGTACGGAGGCTATTAACTTGTTAAGCGACTAAAACTAAATAAATTATTTCACTAACCAAAGCTGAAATGGCTGTCGTCATTAAGTAAAACTTGTTTTTGTATGAAATACGAAAGAATAGTTTTTAACAATGTCTGATTTGAGCTTTATGAGTAATAAGCAGTTGCTCTTTTTCCCTCAGTCAGATGTTAAGAAGACAATCGGATATCATCCATCCATTTATACCTACGAATTTTAAAGTCGTAGGTATAAATGGATGTATATTTAATTCTTAAATGCCAACACCAATTAGTAATTGTTAATATTTAACATTCTATATGTTTTGCCATTTTCAATCACTGACACCCTCATTACTTTCCATGAGAGCATTTTTTAATCCCATGAAGATAGCAAACGAGCATGTAGTCCATACGATTGTAAGGGGCCTATGAATATTAGCAATCATCCCAAAGTACAATTTAATAGTATCTGAGATACACCGATACGTTACCAACGTATCTGTGAATCACAGATACCTAATATGAGAATTAAGATGTTCGCCTCGTATGTAAATATAACCGGCCACCAACCCTCTCCAAATCGATACACAAGAAGTCGGCAAAATGCTACAGGCCCCGAGCGAAAGGGGATATCCAGTCAGAGAACACGTGGTCTTAACGTGGTACAAAGAACTGCTTCGTAGTAAATGCAGAAGTTCCAAGAAAAAGGTCTACGTCGGCTGTAGGATGGGAGATAAAAAAAAAGCGCCCCTTGCCTTGAAAGCTGAATACGTGAATTCAACTTACTAAAAAAATATCTCTCTTTTATATCTTTTACCCTATTTTTGTGGAAAATAAATTAATCGTGAACGCATGTAAAATCCGTGGCATTTGAGTAACGTTATGTCACATTGACAGATTAACACATGTCATTTTGGATATTCAGGTTTACTACTTAGCTGCTGCAATATTCATTTTATTCAAATATAGACTTGAAATAATAAAGAATGGCTACAGTGGAGGATTTGAAGAAGGAAATCAATGAACTGAAGGCAAAGCTAGCCGCTGTTAAAGATGGGATGGGCCCTGTGCGACAAAAAATTGATGTCATGTCGTCCGAAGTTGTCGACTCGAATCCTTACAGGTATTTTGTTAGAATAATCTTAATAATTTGAGTAATAGTCAACCCCAAACAATGAATACCATACAGGCTTGCTATCTGAGTATGAAATCTTTAACGTATACTCGTATTTATCGTTAAAATAGCTCCAATATGGTTGTGTTAGTTTTGTCTATAAAAGATAGTTTTAATCCATTTTGTATTTTCCCCTCTTCAACAGACCATAAATACTCACTTTTAGTGTATTGACGATAAATTATCCAGTTTGAAATAGTAGCACTTGGGGCTTCAATATTTACAATTCTTTTGTAATACCCAAGACTTGACTTTCTGTGTATGTGTCTGTTAATAATATGAATGTTCCCAGTCGTCTGATGGCTCTGAAGCGCATGGGTATCGTGGACAATTACGAGAGGATTCGTGAGAAGACAGTGGCTGTTGTCGGAGTGGGTGGTGTTGGCAGTGTTACAGCTGAGATGCTTACTAGATGTGGTATTGGGAAGGTGAGATTTTTATCGCATTTGATGCCTTATAGATGATTTATTATCATCCAAATTAACTATTGTTTTACTCAATATCATATACAAAGTGTGTAAACTGAGGCATAGATGCCAGATATGATACACATATGATACAAGCATGTTCTGGTACAATTCAATCATAAATAAGATTGATTACAAATGGGTGATAGCGACCACTTGCCTTCACATTGAAAGCATGTTCAATTGCTATCTTTGTTAAAAAAATCTACTTATTCAACATAAGCCAGTGAGGTGACAAGAGGCCTCTACCCAATATCGGGACAGTCAAATGTTATAAAAATGCAATATTTTAATAGCTTGTGAATTGGTGTTATTCATTATATATTAAAAATATTATTATCAAAATGACCAAATATTATTTCAGCTAATCCTGTTTGACTATGACAAAGTGGAGCTGGCTAACATGAACAGGCTGTTCTTCCAACCTCATCAGGCTGGTCTAAGCAAGGTGGACGCAGCTGCATCTACCCTGCAAGCCATTAACCCAGATGTTGCTATAGATGCTTACAACTACAATATTACTACAGTAGATAACTTTCAGAAGTTTTGTGACACTATTAGGTAAGAAGTTGTAAATAATCACACATTGACATGTTTTAACTTTTAATAATAATATTTAAATCTTCTCTGTCTTTCTTTCCTCTTTAGTACATAGTTATCTCTTATTGTTTTGTGGCATTAGTGCATACAGGATCTTTTTTTACCGTTGAGCCTAAGTAGAATACTGTGGAGATAATATATTTTACTACATATATATACTACAATCATGCACCATTGTGGGTTACTGCAGTGCCATGAACATTTTATAGTTTTGCATGTTTCTATTTTTCCGTTCAATTATTACCTGAAATTACTGTTATCTGTTATTAATTTAAATTTTATTCCAGCACTGGCAGCTTAAAAGGTGGACCAGTTGAACTAGTACTGAGTTGCGTAGACAACTTTGAGGCTCGCATGGCAATCAACACTGCCTGCAATGAACTTAACCAACACCGATTTGAGTCTGGTGTCAGTGAAAATGCAGTTTCTGGTCATATACAATTTATTGTGCCTGGCGAGACTGCCTGCTTTGCAGTAAGTTCACTTTACTATTATTTTTAATATAACTATCAGTCCTGTCTTAACTATTGTTACTTAAAAAGTTATGTTGGTTACAATAGAATAGTTAATATTATCGTTTAATTTTATTATTTACTGCCCAACTTTCAGTTTTTCTTTAATATGAACCATGTTCTGGCAATAACAAACACAACTAAAAAAGAATTATCGAAATCCATCTAGCCGTTCATATGTGATGCGATGACCAATTTTATATGTATAGATTAAAGGGAAGACTGGTAAATCTAATGGAGTAATCTTACCGTAATAGTGTTATTTCTATTTTTCAGTGTGCTCCACCACTAGTAGTGGCGTCAAAAATTGATGAGAAGACATTGAAAAAGGAAGGTGTGTGTGCTGCTAGTTTACCTACTACCATGGGAATTGTAGCTGGATTTCTAGGTAACAATTAAATCTTATGTCAATGACAATTAAAAAAAAAAATCACATGGAGTATTCAAAAAAGTCTGACCCACTGCTTGGGTAGACTCTGAAACAGCTCCAGCCATATTAATTACTTAACTACAAATACCTATTTCTATTCCATTTCAGTCCAGAATACTTTGAAGTATCTTTTGGAATTTGGCACTGTCACTCACTACTTGGGCTACAGTGCACTGACTGACTTCTTCCCAACAATGCGTTTAAAGGTGATTTTTGGATCAAGTATGATCATATTATTATATTCTTCAGTATTTTCGTTTTCCGACACTTTAATGTGTTTTTTAATGCAATTATAACAATAACATGTTAATATTGATTTGTTTCATAGCTATTTTTTCTACAAGCTTCTGTATGTGGTATTATTCAATTTTATCATCTATTTTCAATATTTTTTTGTATAACTCGGGAGTGGTATAATGTTAAAGATAAAAGTTACCCTATGTCTTTTGCTGCACCCCTGATAATGAATGTACAAAGTTTCATGTTGTAAAGTTGAAGCATGAATGCTTAAAAAAACATAGTCAATTTTGTATATACGTAGGTAGGTCAACAGTACTAAAGTCAATGTCTATTTGCAGCCCAACCCACAGTGCGACGACTCGTACTGCCGGCGGCGGCAGGGCGAGGTGCGCGCGCGGCCCAAGGTCGAGCTGGCCACCGAGGTCAAGGAGGACGTGGCGCCCGTGCACGCTGACAACGAGTGGGGTGAGTCATAACCTAGGAGTTCCACTGGTGGCCACGAGCCGCTGAATTAGAAAGATTTTGCCTATAACTAATCTAATGCTCTAATGCAGACATTAAGG
>DWNR01005324.1:0-10253 GCA_018250455.1 Polygonus leo
ATATTCACTGCAAAGCAATTCATATATAAAATAGATAAGCGACAGACAGATTGCAGACAGGCATCGTGGGCGAGCATCGAACCAGTAGCGATACCCCACGAGCGTCATAAGTAACGCACATTTACATTTTTATTACATCCACCGACCTCTTAATAAACATGCACTAATGAATTACTTCAACAGTTAGATGACAGTTAGTGTGCCGAGATGATAAAATGCTTGGAAAATACGACTTCTAATTTATTTTCTAAATTAGTGAGTAAAGATTTAAATATTTTAATCGCTGATACGCTCTGAGACTTGTTGTGGAATACTTGCATTGCAATGTATATACGAGTATTTATTGAGCATAGTAGCCGTCTTTGAAAAAGAGAATAGCGTAATGGTTAAGACATTTATGGAGCTCCGAATTTCATCTTCCGAAAATATAATCGTTGACTCACTTGCATTTCATTTGCATTGATAATATCGAGAGGAAACTACATCTTAATAATACTTTTGATAATAAAAAAAAACTCAAGGTTAAAGTTCGTAGTTGCCCCGCGTGAGCGTTTATGGGCTAAATCCTTCTAAGAGGTACCTGTGCCCAATATTGCGACCTTAGAGGGTTAAAATGATAATAATGATTGATTATGTGATGTATATTCACTATTATTGGAATTTTACACTTTCTTAATTGGATGCATTACATCCACCTATATCAGTGACAACGATCAACAATCTTAAATATTTTACAGGTTGTTAGCCAAATTTACTACGTATTTTTTATGTATATGTATGACCTTTCAAAATATCACCTACAAATTCGCGAATAACAATAAATTGTTTTCAATTGCAATGAAAGACCAAAATAGACATTTCTCTTTCTGATTTCTTATCTTTCTTTTTCCCTTATCACGTTCGTATTATTTATAAACAACAATCTATAAGAGAATTATTTGAAATAATAAAACACATGTGTGTACATGTGGTTTCGTGAAGCTATCCTCGGCCGGAAGGGGCGTGGCTGTCGCACATTCGCGATGCCTCGCCGAATTTACTGCGCTGTCTGCCACTTAGAGTATACTTTGTTATTGTAGTGGTTGGTTATGTTATGTGTACGAAAAGGGCCTTTGAGTTATTTTTTATGCTAGGAAAGTAGCAGTATGAGCTAGACTTCATTGTAAGTAAGCATTGTACTGTGACAACTATTATCAAACTCACATAAATGTGAAGTAGTTTGGAGATTGACCACCAGATGCTCAGAGGTAGTGACACCTCTAAGGATGTTACTACCAATGAGAGTAGATGCTCGCTACTATCACGTAAGAATTATGTCTTGATTATGTCTGCCTTACAACTTATTCCACAAGTAGGTACAGAGCAACTGTAATCATCATGATGAAGATCTACAAACTAATTTATATCTTTTCGTTAGAGACGTGTTACGACAATGCTGGTTTGCTACATATATTTTGTGACTTGATTTAAATCTTTCTGAATCAAACTACTACATTCATGCGAGTTTCAGGATACTTCGATCTGTTTCAGATCTATCCGAATTATCTCCCGCCAACGGCATCGTGTACGCGTTTAACCCTAGCAATATCTAAAGATACAAGATTCTTATAATGATGCACATTTAATAGATATAGGCTGATTGAAATTATATACTTATGTAAAAAAAGTTAGCATTAAAAACACATTTTTACTAACGATTACACGATTACGGCCTAAAACATTAGCAACATGTTAATATTAAGTAGTGTAAAAATCAAAGAACAGTAACACCTCCAAGAGCAAATTACACACCCTGAGACCCACAGCTACCGTATTACGTCAGACCCCACACGCAAGGACAAGCAATTATGTGACAACATTAGACATTCAAGTGAAGAGGGCAAACAGACAGGGCCGAATGATCCGTAATACGGTAGTGAGGACTGAGGACCCTTCCGTTGAGGACCGATATGGGGGGCATTCGGGTGATTTCGAAACTTTTTGAACTAGGAGGTAAGAGGTAAATTAATCAAACGGTATGTTTTTTTAGATATAAGACACATGGTATAGGATTAAAAGAGTATTTATATATTAGACTAGGTTTTTCTCGCGACTTCGTCCGCGTAGAAGTCGAAGTTGGGGATAGAATTTCGAAAAATCCTTTCTTAGTGCTCACTTAGATCATGAAAGGTACCCCAGTACCAAATTTCAAGTTTCTAGGTACAGTAAATTCGGCTGTGCGTTGATATGTCAGTCAGTTAATCAGTTTTGCCTTTTATATATATAGATGACAACATATATAAAGAGTAAGTTGATATAAATTTAAGGCTAGTAGGTAAGTCTTTTTCTATAGGCTTTACAATGGTGAATTCTCAAGACGCCTTGCTTCCGCCGCATTACTCGCCATAGGACAAGGTTTTATGCACTTCATCAGAACAAAGTCAACAACAACAACAAGTCAACAACGGTCCGATAAGCATATTCCTGTTAAAGTTGCAAGTTTTGGGGTGAGCTTCTTCCTGAGGTATTCCTAGAATGTAAAGATGGATGGCTCCTCAAAAAGGGTGCGAAAGGAACTCTTCTTCAATACTGATGATTCATTGGCTATCGCTATGGGGTAGCAAACGTTCAAGCTCCATATGACCACTATACATACTTACCGCGATAACTAGGTTTAGATGTAAAACAAAAGTTCTGAATTCAAATAAAGCAAAACATAAAAAAATAGTGTATGTCAAAAAATACTCTACAAAACATATGCACATTAAATTTTAAACACAAGCCTTCTCATTCCAAATCTGGTCATAGTAAGGGTAAAAAGGCACTATTAATTAGCAAAGCTCATTAACAAACAGAAGCGACACAGGACCACCGATGAGAGCATCAGCAAGTCAAATCCAGCCAGTTCCTTACTCAGTTTGCATAACGCATCATAATATTTATCGCTGCAAGTCTTCATGTTTTCACTTTTATTTATGTCTATAAACTCGCGTATGGGTAGATACGTGTCAAGTTTGTATGTAGGTACATACATACATAGGTAGGTAAGTACCTACCTATGTTTTGTTTAAGACTATTTCAACTATTGCAATCAATTCTTTGATTAGGTACGTCTTAATTTGATTGTATTATTTACATTTTATTACAATACTCATTATAAAATTAGATTTTTTCACATTTAAGTCTTCTACACGAAAAATGGAATCATTAAAATTCAAAATCGATTCACAACAACTGAAAACACCGCTTGATATAGGTATACAGTATACTTGATAACCTAATTAAAAAAAATAATAAGGGGCCAACTGGAATCCGAAGCTTTCGTAACTTTATTCCTTCAAATCTACAGATTTATCAACTGAATAAAAAAACCTTAACCGTCAATAAGTTTATTTGTATGCGTCAACGTAACGGACATTTGAAACTATTTTGCCAACACTTCCAAGTGTGAATAATTCTTTGCAATAAAAAGAGCGAGCAAACAAAACGAACTGAAACGTTTTATGTCCCATTCGCACTTCGTACGGCCGACGTCGAAACCCCCGCAAGAATCCATACTTATTAGCATACCGATAAAAGAGACCACTCAACATGCATGATATATTAAAATCACGTCTCCGGAACAATTAACAGAAACGAGCGAGCGATCAAATAATAAAAAGTGCCTTTGTCATTACAAACAGTCAGTCGACGGCGTACACGTTCTTAGAAACACCATAAGCGGCGAAGAATAAACTTAGTAATGCCAATGAATCGGTTTTCAGACGGACCAATCCCTGCGCACGCGCAAATTGCCTCCAGCACGCATTGTGATCAACTAACGCTTATAATGCGGATAGGCAAATGAGCATTTCCTGATAATTTACGCACAATATGTCATACTATTGATGGGGAATAAACCTTACATTCTATGCCAAAGCGTCTATTGACGCTACTTTCTATAAGACAATGGAAGAAAATGTTATTGATTTGCAGTTAACATAACCACTAAACCATGAACGTTTAACGTTTTGATTTGCACATTTGCATTGCTTTTCACCGCTAGAACATCGTAATTTTTATTGCAAATAATTCACAAATGATTACCGCTCATGAAATGTGACAGTTTGTGAAATTTCTCACCTGTCAATCAACAAACAACAACTAATTCTGAAGCAACACAAATACATTCGATACGTTCGGCCGATCTGAGAGCCGCAGATGAGTATTACACCAACACAAACAACTATTCAAACAATATTGAGCATTTGAAAACAATTTTCCGTCATAGAATTTACGCATTAGCCAACCTCAAAACTTCACGGGGACAAAAGCCGAGACGAGACACATCACCTCCAACCTCCGATTGAGAAACCCAATTTGAATAACAATCAATAAATTAATGTACAGTCGTAATTTATTCATAAGCGGGAGCCTGTGACACACCGACGCGACGTACGCTGAATCCAAATGAAATTTTATAAGAAACGCTCCTTTTCAACGCCCCATTATGGTCAGAATGTAATACTTTTCTGAACGTATCATCATTATCGGTCCGCATCACAATGCTCCTTTGAAACAGTGTCGTTAAAGTCGACTAATCTCTCTTTACACGTAAAAACTGACGGCGCCGAATGAGTTTCTCGTGTTGGAATAATTAGTCTGCAATTGAAAGCGTGCTTTATTTCGAGACACCGGACAAAACGGACATGACACGGTTGGGCAACGGTAAAACACTTTCACGAATACAATGATATTATTCCAAAGGATCGTAATTATGCAGCGTTACGGCTAGTTCTGTGTTTGAAATACGAAATGGTAATATTGGAATTGTCGTCTGCTGCTATATAAATAGAAGCTCGTTAATTACAGACCGTAATCACATTTCGCCAAACGCGTTACGACACACATGTCCCATCCCTTCGCCGTTCTAAATTTAAATATTATTTAGGCGGGAGCTCGCGCCACGCTCCCTGTCTCGATAGGATCGAAAATAATTTATGGATCTTTGTTAGGCTCCCCCGAATTAAAAATAATAAGTGATTTATTTTTAAGATACTTCATGGTGCAAAGTACGAACGTGCGTAAGCCGTTTTTGTTTAATTATGCATATTATATTATTCATATTAAACACATTAATATCTTTTAAATTCTAGAGTCTAAATTAAAAGATTTTATTATAGACACTATAGACAGCATACTTGGTACAATTGCATCGAAATGTGACATAAAATACATGTAAATTGCCTATACTTAAGTATGTTCAGTACAAAATCAGTACAAAATATAAAAAAAACAGGTCAAATTTTAATAAATATGGAAAATATAATATTATTGTGAGCATATGGGTACATTTATAATTTTTTTAATAGGTATATCGTACTGATATGAGTACGTATGGGTTAAATCGTTAACATACATTTATCGTCCTATTGGTCACCTATTTGATCATTCTCTAAATATACGTAACATTAACAAGTCTTAATGATGAGATTTGGGATTACTCTGAGTGATACATTATGTCAGCTCCGAGTTGAAACAGTGTGTGAGAGCTTTGTTTCTAATCGAATTACTGGATGATGACGGATTTTATTGGGCGTCAATTGGAGTAGGATTGTGAAGCGTAGATGCATGAAATATCATCGATACAATTTAAAATAATACAGTATTTTCTATCCTGTGCTATTTTACCTAATTCGCTACAATAGATAATACCCAAGATATTTCAACTCACGTCACTTTAAGATCTTTCAGTATAACTACTGTCATATAGGTAGTATAAACCCGCAATTTGTCAGTTCTTGGAGTCAAACAACTGGCTGATTATACAGGAATGAAAAATAAAACAAAAGTTATAATAGAAGCATTAGTGTTAAAGTATCACTGAGCTGAGCAGGGATGAGCGCAGGAGCATCGAATCGAATAAAATTCGCGTGTGGTCACGACCACCGCAGGCATTTTTCTCAGAGGCTTCGAATATTTGCCATCAATTTGACATAATAATCTTATAAACCGGGCTAAACCTGTTAAACATATTCTGGGTAATAGATAAATATGTGTTTCGACACTTTTAATCAATACGCTAATCTATCCTTAACTTATTCAATTGTTTTTTCCAAAGAACTTTATATATAAAAATCTCATGTCACAATGTTTGTCCGGGCTTATTTCCGAATCTACCAGATTTATTTTAATAGAAGAACGACCAGATCCTTTGTACCTACTATATCCTATATTTTAACTTTGCTAATTTAAAATATAGGATATAGATAAGTAGTATATTTCGATTTATGTCATAATTTTCTTTTTACAAATTGAAGGTCAGTACAACGTTAGCCGGATCCGCTAGTGTTTTATACAAATCTTTTAGAACTTTAATAAGTAACATTGTTTTTAACGATGTTGGTTATTACTTAATATGAATTCTACAAAGGTTCTTAGTTACCTCTTAGTTTTGTACGCTGAACCAATATTAACTATAAGTATATCAGAGCAAATATAGAGAAAAGAGAATTGCAAGAGAGTGCACGCACGCGGTGCCGCGAACGGTATCCCATTGCTAATAAATATAATAAATACAACGAAAGGTTGATCGCGTGTTTAGCCCCACATTAAGATCACGCCCGCGGCAAACAGAAGCCAGATCTCGGATAAATTGCGCCCTGTCAGCCATCATGATCAGATGGAACCAATGCCAACTTGATTCAAACCGATTTACGAAATCGTGAGAATATTTATACCGCAGCGCGATTGGCGAACGGCATTGCATAGTAGTCCCTATATCTGACATTTGATATTTGATTTGACATGAAGAGAGTTCAGGGTTCGATTTCCGGTATTCAGGAAATCTACATTTTGGATTTCTGATTAGGGTCAGGGTATTTGCGTGGTTACTCGCCTTTGTGTATGACCATGAAAGCCACAACAAATGAAAAGGCTATGAGTGTTGACAGATTAGTGTTACTAGATTCCCTGTATTACTGCAAAATCCAAAATCCAAATTACCAGACCCAAAACAGATGTTAAAATTCGATGTCTGATGTATCCGATACCTATCGATCGAACATTTTTTTGCTATGCAGCAATATCTAACAACATATGGTCACTAATTCGATAACTTCATATACTTATATTATAACACCAATATTTTCTAAAACCATGCATACGTATATCAAGTCACCGTAGGTGGTTTAAACAAGAATTAGAAGTCTTATAGTCTTATACCCCAAATACCTTGCTGCGGATCACGACAAAGTTAAAATTGCTCTTTTTTATCTATATCACCTTTATATACCAGAATACAGGAATCAAATGCTGCCGAAATTTCGAAAAGTAGAGATAGATAAAGACAGAAGTAAAGTCAATTACAAACAACTATGTCAATGCCGCTATAGTACATTGTCTATATGTTTATTAGTGATATGAATTCGTAATTCCTAATGTAATTCGTAATAGATGACAATCAAGATATTCAATCGATCTATGATAATAAACCTTTTAAAAACACCGCAATGAATAATTGATATGACTTCAACATGATTGATAACTAAAATAATGTATCTATAGCTAACGACCTTCTATCAACAAAATTCTAGTATATGTAATACAGTTTATAAAGGTCACGATCAAAATGCTTGTACGAACTAACTAAGGTCCACACAACTACTTGTACTATAAGCAAAAACGACACGAAAGGTCCTTAAAAATGTGAAAGAAATATAGCTGGTAGAACTTCGACCGGGGAAGTACCACCGCCACCCTCATAATCCACCGTGAAATAATTTATTGTGTTTCGGTTTGTTGAGGTGTGGTTGCCGGCTATACTTATACACGAGGCGAACATCTTCGACCTCAGGGATAGCAACGCATTTATGGTCAACCTCACGTACTGTTCAATTGTACTCAGGGATGATTACTAATGTCCATGGGCGGCATTTTTTATATCACGCGCCCTAAAGAGAATATGCCGTTTTCTAGTAAAATATATGTAAAAGTAATGATTTTATTTACTGCTAAACTGTCATCACAATACTCTCGCTAAAATTGTTTGGATTACCAGCATCAACCAAACTACTGTGAATATGAAAAGTCCTTAAACTTTCCTAACTTCCCGTAAGTTTTCTTAGATATTAAAATCCTCAATGTTTTATTTCGTGGTAAGTCGTAATCAACACAGTATCATCTTACAACAACGTGTCTGTATATTGTAATCAAGTAAAGTGAGATTAACACAACCATTATTACTTTAATAAGACAAATTGCTCCTATAATGGACACAGCAACTAAGTAATGCTGCATTTAGAAGAAATGTTAATATTTCATACTTATTCGAATTAATTACACAAATTATTGCGTGGATCAGGTTTTTATCTGAAAAACAATCAAGTGTCAATCACGGCCAGTCCGAGATATCGCACGGATTCTCACGCTGATCGACTTTGGAAGCACGCCACCTAGTGGCACTACACTTTTTAGTATTCTTAGGACTAAACAGGACACTTCCGTACCCTTATAGAATACTTGTATGTGAATACGTGAAAAGCCATTTAAACCAACTTCTAAATTATGTTCGGTATTTCTTTTTTTTGAATATATTTTGTAAGTGCATAAAAACAATTATAATACTTTTTAGCACTTTCTACTCCCATATTAGAATTATATATATAAGAGTTGCCATATACACACAAAAGACGAATAAATAAACACACACACCCAATACAGAAAATCATCCTATCCAAAAACATCGTTTACTCTTTTTTATTTGTCCGGGATCGAACCCGGAACTTTGCGTTTCGAACCGGCATGGTGACCGCTGCACAACGCGGAACGACAATTAATCATAATTACATTCAATTAATCTACATATAAAATTGAACCAATTGGAAATTTGCAAACTTTAGCTCAACAAGATTAAGTGACATAATGCATATGCTACTGAATGCAAATGAAGATTACAAATAGATGCTTTCAGTACTATTGAATATCGCTCTCTAAGTTATTGCTACAAGCGTATACTATACAAACAATCAGACTAAATACCTACTTATTATAGAAAGCAAGCTGAAAAGTGATTGAAGCCGAGATATTCATAGCATGCGCTTTGCCAAGACAATCGTCATAGCTGTCTATTCTTTCCAGAATTGTTCTATAAACAACAAAATTCCGGGAATCTGTATTATTAAAGATCAAATGATAAAATCTATGTAGAATAGAATAATCACTGATCAAATTGTGTCTGTCTAACCTAAGGAAAAACTAATAACTACCTAATTCATATATGTATTTAATAATTTCGCAAATGAAATGCATATTTTTCCTAAATTTCTCCAGTACAACATGGTAACTCTACTCCTACCATAGATTGCAGTTAAGTTAGTGTTCCGCGTAAACGATCTCGATTCTCGGAATATCGATGTATATCGCCGTCGTAATGATACGGTCCGATCCACGCACACCGACGAATTTTCAAGCAAACTGTTGATACTTAAGTTATCACGGAACAAAGAAGTTAAGATATCATTTAACATTGTTTAGTTCGAAGAATTTATTCGTTCTATGAATTTTGTACACCATGGTTTTCCGTAACAGGAAAATTCTGTGGAAACTTAGCCATTATCAGCCATTACTAATCCACAAATAACAAATATTATTATACCAATTTGTCAAATTGATTTCATGAAATTCAGTATCAGTATACTACATAAGATCACCACCACTAAGACCTCGAGCACTTTGCCATAGATCGAACTCAAGAAGCTTGTTTAAAGTAGAACATAACTCCAGAAGATATGGAAAGGTAAAACTTTAATTATACATATAAATAAATCTGGCAATATAAATACGCTATTATTTGTCTGTGGTAAAACAACTGTTCTAATTTTAAAAGTTTTACAATGCAATCACCTCCACGCCATTCTCAGTCCATATCGTGATCGCTACCGTTTAATAGAGGCCGATTTGATTATAACCACAATAATTACGTATCTCGATACTGGTTGACGTGAAGGCGGGTCAGTATTACCAGCACGCTACATATAAGTACCTATGTGTTGAAGTAATGAAGAATGTTCGTATCAGCTAAGTATAGATCGTCATTGCCGTTTTGACAGCTAATACGCCTGTAATTTACTGCGACAAGTAAGCTTTCACGCAAAAACAACAATTGCTGGACTTTTTGTTGCTCTCTGTCTATTTATATCGTATTTTACAAACATTTTATCTGTATATCTAAGGTTCTGTCTCACGATGATAGAAAATCAAAATATATTTAATTTAAATTTTAAACTTAAATGGCA
>DWNR01005325.1:0-10253 GCA_018250455.1 Polygonus leo
CAAATTTACCCTGCCCTAACGATGGGCTATAGAAGTTTTCACTTCAAAAATTAGCTAACACATGATACAACCATTTATCTATAGGTATAGTGGTATTTCTACACAAAATGCACCTTTTCAAACACACTTTATCTTCAATCTTTTACATTGCGCCCCAAGCATGGCGTTTCGTCTTTTTAATAGTGTCCACTCTGGCTCGACTAGCCGAAACTTTTGTCGTGTCCCTAAAGACTGCGGCATAATGTTCATAAGGTTCGCGTCATATGAGAAGCGTGTAGGTGCAACAGATTAAGATCAAAACCTTTTTTACAGAAAATAGAAACTGACTTTAAAATCACAAAATTACAAAATTAGTGACTAAAAAAAACAATTAAGTTAATAATAACAATATTTTTGTTGTCGATGTCAAGTGCATCTTGTGGCAGGCGGAATTAACAAAATTGGTTCCTTTCAATGTTTTTAAGTGATCTATATGATACATATTGATATTACGACGTGGAATCGTAATGCCGAACCTCCCGTCGACTGGTTTTCCACTCGATTCGCTACAAGTTGGATGTAAGACAGCAGGTTACGCCGGCTCCGAATATGTCATTTTACACACGCTGCCCGGTGCAGAGGACACGTTATTGCCGGTTATTATAAGACCAAAAATGACGAACTTTCCAACAAATTTTTATCCAATTTCCACCATTTAGGCGATATACAGCACTGTCGCTGAGCACGTTCAATTGGTTCTTGTGAGCGGTGCATAGGAACAAAACGATGCATTAATTGGTAAATAGCTAACACGATTTGAGTTTACTCGTTACGTAGCTATATACTATTTTGCAATACCTTACGCGTAAATCTGTTGACGCGAATCCACTCCAATTTACCCTGCCCTAACGATGGGCTATAGAAGTTTTCACTTCAAAAATTAGCAAACACATTATACAACCATTTCTCTACAGGTATAGTGGTATTTCTACATATAATGCACCTTTTCAAACACACTTTATCTTCAATCTTTTACATTGCGCCCAAAACATGGCGTTTCGTCTTTTTAACAGTGTCCACTCTGGCTAGACTAGCCGAAACGTTTGTTTTAGGATCAATCCATCCACGGTTGAATCGTATCCGAGGTTGTGTGGTCAACCTCATGAGTTGCTCTACCTCTGAGCACTAAGGCGTAAGCCTGTGTAACATGTAAGTATAGCAAGTTAAATCTTGAGAGGCGAAACGAAAAGAAGTACCTGTATCATTCTTTCATGTAGAGAGATTAGGTTCGATTCCAGCCAGGTAAACATTCAGCTGAAACTGGACCTCTACTCTGCGCATTTCAATGCCTCTCTCTAAGGGATTCTAGGGCTTCACTGCTGTAACCACTCTTACCAGATGGACTGCTAGCTTGTTAGACGTCTTTAAACAACAAAATTGGCAAAAACGAATCGTATATAGCAGAGGCAGAAACTGTACTTTAACTAAATGTTTGGTAATACATAATTTTGGATAAATATAGCTTTCATAGATAATTAACATGTAATTCGTAGTTAAGTTTTTCTTCACGATGATTAAAATCGAATACAAAACAATATTTCCGTTTACAGCCGACTTCTGTTGATCAACTTTTCGATTGTTTTTGTATTTAACACATATTTTTATTTCACAAGCCCGTCCAATTTGGGCCTAATCCACCTAAATCGTCCCTTCGTGTTGTCTAAAAGTCAGAACAAATAAAAAGCTCTCCTCTCAATACCTTTATCGTGATGGACTTAACAAAAAATATTGTTAAATAACAACTTCTGCTCGCGGCATCATCTACATCTTGTTTTAATTTTTTTCATAGTAGCAAACGTTTATAGATTATGGTTAACGGTCAGTGCCGCCAATGGACATTTGTAATCAACCCCATACGCTTTAATCGTGAGGTTTGATCTGAGGTATTTGCCTGACCAAAACAAAACAACACTTTTGAACGTTTTTAAAACAGTTTGCACTTATTATTTCAATCAAATCAATTTAGAAGTTCAAGTCCGATGTTTAATTTGTTCGTCCACTGTTTTGACCTTAGCTATATAATTTAGATTCAGTAATTTTGGAAGTATTACCCCTCTTGCTTTTTAGTGAAGGTAGTCTTACCCGGTACCCAATACTATCGCGTTCAGTAGGTAATACGAGTCAATCAAGTGGCTTTCAAATTACGGACAGACACTCAGATTTTATTTATACATACATTTACGAAATCATGTAACAGGAATTGGAAAAAAATGAAATATTATGTCACTCTAAATCCCGAGCCTAATGGACGGCCCTACTTTGACGGGCCTCTAAAACTGTGGTTTGAATTATTTATAATTTAGAAAGCTATCAAAAGAAAAAGTTTTTTCTTAATCGGTCCACAATTAACAGAAATATCGTAAACATACATTAACGAACGAACTTATAACCTCCTTCTTTTTGAAGTTGTTAAATATAGAAAAAGTGTGAATTGGAGTTGCACACGAAGTGATTGAAATATTATACATAAAATATGTAGGTCGCTAGATGGTAGAATTCGTGTAGTTCGACCGGGGAGGTAGCGCCCCTACCCCCATACTCCTCCGTTAAGTAATTTATTGTATTTTGGTTTGGAGAGGCTTGGTTGACGGCTTTATTTATACACGAGGCGAACATCTTAGTCCTCAGGGGTAGCAATGCATATGTGATCAAATTCAATCGTACTTGGGAATGATTACTGATGTCCATGGGCGGCAGTGACCACTTACCATCAGGTGGAATGCATGCTCGTTTGCCACCATTATGCAATAAAAAAATGAGTTCTACCACCTGGCAACTTATACGACTTTTATAGCAACAAATACTTAAAATCCGATCCGTCACCATACCGCTCTGCCGCGCAGAGAGTCCCGGATTCGATTCCCGGTCAAACAGAAATTTGAATGATGAATTTAGATTTTTATTATACAAACAAAAAAGGCTCTCCGCCAATTTCATGGCCCCACCGTCCAGACTCTCGATCCCATTCCCCTCACGTACGAACTTCGCTCCCTTATATTTTTATTGACCGCCTCAGCTTGGCAAAACGGTGGACACTGAAAAACATTTTAATGGAATATGCATTGCTCAGCCTAGCTTCTACCTTTCAAACTTTATAAGAATACTTAATAAATGGACTCTAAAAATTTGCTCTTTCTGCTTAAATTATTTCTTTAGCTTGTGGAATAATTTACTACTAATATGATCCAAATCGGTTGAGCTGCATTCAGGACATTAAGGAGTACCTTCTCGTCCAAATTCCCTCAGTGCCTGAAGTAAAAATTTCCCGCAATGGCGCCAAAACATGGTCCTTTACTGTATGCCTCATACGAAAGCTCAGAGTCGCTCAGCGCGCTATGGAGAGAGCTATGCTCGGTATTTCGCTACGAGACATGATTCGTAACTTGAAATCCGTAGACGAGCCATGCTTATTGACATACCTCTGAAAATTAGCAAGCTAAAGGCCTAGAAGAAAGGTTCTCGAGTGGCGACGACGTTTAAGCAAAAGGAGCACAGATCGCCCTCCGACCTGGTTTGACGACCAGAAGAAGATGGCAGGAAACCGCTGGATTCAGAGGGCACGCGACCGGTTGGAGTGGCGCCTATTAGGGGAGGCATATGTCCAGCAGTGGACCTCAAAAGGCTAGGATGGATGAATTGAATATAATAATATGTCATAGCCCGGTGATAAAACTCATGTAGTTCGACCGCCATGGACACTTAATGTATTTTATTTTCGAACCACATCTAGTTGCCGCGTATACTTATGTATAAGGTATTAAACAAGTATGTGGTCCACAAGGTTGTGCACCTGATGGTGATGGTAAATGGTCACTGTGGCAGTGGCTTGAATATAGATGAACTAAGATTTGACTCGTATGTAACTCTAGCTGGCTACCACGTCCGAAATACAAGAAGTCGCCAGGTGGTAGAATTCATGTAGTTCGAGCAGGGAGGTACCACCGCCACCCTCCTCTGTGAAGCAATTTATTGCGTTTCGGCCGTCTATACTTATATACGAGGCGAACATCTTTGTCGTCAGGGGTAGCGACGCATGGCGTGGGTGACGGTAGTACCTCCCCGGTCGAACTACACCTGGCAATATTATTAAGGGTACAGAAAATCGTACACTGTATTTTTTACGCTGGATAAATTCTGTTTTATTTATTTTATTTATTTATGTATTTCAGGCTACTAAGGCCCATAAAAACTATACACAAATACACAATATAGTAAATTAATACATAAAAAAAAGTTTTGAGAGACAATAAACGTACCTATTATAAATTCCGAATAGGTGACAAAGTTCTGCGCTACCGCGTGCGAAGCTGAGCAGAAGTGAGAGCTGTAAATTATGAATTGCCAACTTTAGATTTGTGTTATATAGACTAACTAAGCTATTTTTTTACTTGACACAGACGGTTGAAGGTAGAAGAACCTTCAGAACCTTATGACAAACGTATGGTTCACCAGTGACATTTGTGATAATCTTAGGATAAAAGTGTTGGTACTATGTGAAGTGGTGTGTGACCGATAACCACAAATTTTGAAAAAGTAACAAATCATTCTTGAACAATAACTGCGGGATACAGTTTAACAGTGCATTTGTTTTATTTGAAGCTTCAATATATAACCAGCTGGTTATGTTTTTATGTTTTCATTTCACTTTCTACATCTTTGCCTGTCCCATTGAAAACCGGTGGTTGAACTTGTTAAGCTCGACCGGGGAGGTACCACCGCTACCCTCATTATCCTCTGTGAAGCAGTTATTGTGTTTCGGTTTGGAGAGGCGTGGTTGCCGGCTACACTTATACACGAGGTGAACTTCTTAGTCCTCAGAGGTACGCATCTGTGATCACACTTAGGTATGATTTAATTGTACTTGGGGATGTACTAATGTCCATGGGCGGCATTGACCATTTACTATCACGTGGACTGCATGCCCGTTTGTTACCTTTATACGATAAAAACAAATTGCTTATCAACAATAGCCACGCTGTAAGAATGGGTGTGGCAGTGATCCCCTTGCCGCTAAACCTCGCATATTAATAGCCGAGGAACAAAAACATTCTACGTCGTGAGCTGATATGACAAATGTATTCTTCATAACCAACATTCTCCTTCTCGTAGGTACGGTAACAACATTTTTCAAGTTTTTATCTATCGTCGGAGACTATGACAAACAAGGGCTGGATCTCCATTATGTGAAGCAATTTTACTTTTAAAGTAATGTGGAAACAAAACTTGGTGTTATACACGATTTAATTTATACCTAGGTACCTATATAAGGCATAACTTGATTATGCGTTTTATAATTAAAATTGAGAATTAACTTGGTAATTATTTAGTAAATATTAACCTATCCTACTTTGAAATCAATATCTCCTCAAAGTTATTAAGTCTTTAAAAATATTCAAAAGCCAACTGTTAGATTTCCTCCAGAATTAAAAAAAAAAATTATTATACAGACAAAAGGTTTAAAACCTTGGACCCACCGTGAAAGGGTCAAAAATCTAACTGAGGCTATCATTGCCTTTAATTTGACTATTTTTATGCAAAGTCTGTGTACAAAAAAAGTGTTTTTTTTTGCGATAGACAGCTGTAAACAACTTTAGATAGCATTAAAGTCCTACTAAAGGTCGACCGGCATGCGTCGTCATCTGTTTTGTTGTTTAAGACACAGCTTATACAAATAAGTTAGAACGTCCTCGACTTACAACTGCGATTATGTACAATGTGCATATTATACCATGTGGCTGCTTCGAATACATTTATAAAAATAATTTACAATTCTCGATCTGCATCATTAGAACTTAAACTGTTGCGATACATGTCTATCTATGATCATAAACCTTAGGATACCAGATTTTCCACTTATACCAATTACATTTCGAGAAGTTTCCTGCTGTTATCCAAGCTCAAGGTTCAATAATTATGAAAAAAATACTGACAGCAAAAAAAAAAATCATCAAAATATCGGTTCAAAACAAAAAAAAATGTATGCGCGAACGTACATAGGAATAATGTACTGATGTAAACCTCCTTTTCTTTGAAGTCGATTAAAAATGGTGTGTGTGGTTAGTATTAACTATTGCAGATAATGGTATATTTAACAGATTGCTTCATTTTGACGTGTTGGAACTCACACAAACTTGTCTGTCTGATCCTATGATCATTGTATGAATATTACGAAATAGTTCATCTTTGTGTATTACCCTAGAGGGCCTAGAGCTCTAGACCGGGAGTTTAAAGTCTACTTTTGTTGGTTTATAAAACCTTGCGGGCGTTTGTTTAGTTGCAAAATACCCAGTTATTAGAATTTGTTTTTGTTATATTAATTATTTCCTCTTGTTAAAAAATTGGTTTATCACAGAATATTCATATTTACATTTCCATCCACATTAATAATATTCATGGCGTTCCTCAACTGTTCTGTTTGCGTGATCTTTTTTTTCGTGTATGTGCATGGAATTCTCCTAATGAAGTGCCAAATGCATTGGTGTATTGTATTGGTGACCCCCTGGTGTTGCTGGTGGCCTTTTTCAGAATGCTAGACACTTTTTCGGATTTGTCTAGAACCAATCCCGAAGTTCTCACAGATGTTCACGATCTACTGCTAGTGTGTTATATTTTATGTAGGTATTACAAGTAGTAGCGTCACCCCTAGGGGATCGTATGTCACACTAATTGATCCCGCAGAGCGCTAGATCGCCGCCATTTTTCATAATTTACACGAAAACCGAGATTTCGTGGCAAATAGGAAAAGTTTGGAATCGTTTCGTTTCGCATTCCGTACACTGGGGACTTGGTTTTACTATTTTAGAAAAGATGGAGAATAATTTTATGACTTATGTGAAATGATTTTCAGAAAAAAGGACAAAATTACTTCTTTATTTCATAAAGTGCAAAAAAGCAATTTATCCTTGATAGGTGGCCACTGCTACTCACGGACATTTGCTCCCAACTCAAAAACGTTAATGTAACCTAAAAAAAAATTAAACATCAGTTATGAAGTAATTTAAAAAAAAGCTGGATAATTTCAAGTGGCAAAATAGCTTAATTTTTTTTTTAACAGTCACGCGCTTGCGTCAGGTCGAAATCGTCAGTCTTTTAAATGTAATTTTTTTGATTCACTTAAAACCCCCTCTGAAAATCTGACGCGCTCGAAGATTTCTTTTGTTGCATGCCTTAAGCGCGAACGCGCTAAGGCATAGCTCTACTGGGGCCTAAAAATCAAATCTCTGTGTAGTCAAGAGAAATTTTATTTCTGTCTTTTTCTACTTTTCGAAATAGCCCCCAACCCTGTTGCAAACTTACCCCACCATTGAAAGTATAATCCTTTTTCTTTCTGCCATATAATCTTCAAAATACAATAGGTCCCTACAACGATCGAGTAAATCTCCGTTTAGCCTCATGGGCTCACCTACTATGATCGTAAGTCCGAGCTGTTTCTTTAACCATTTGATCTCAGATTCATGTAAATTTCTCCGAAAGACATAACTGTTTTCAAGAACATGAATAAATATTTATCTGATTAAGGGGAAGCAAAAAGGGTTACTAATCCCCGTTTATTAGTATAAGTATGTACGTAGGTTCTATCAAACAAGGTAAATACCTCTGATTTTTCAAAAAAACGCGTACACAATGTACGTACATGTAATCGTACTTGGACATCGCAGTAGGCATTTGCATAAATCCTACTCACTTTGAAAGGAGACCCGAGTCCAGCAGAGGGACAATTTCGTGTTATGACGTTTATATTTCATCCTAGCTTAAAACATTGAAACAATTTACGTGAATGAGGCGTTATTCGTTGTTATGTCAGTACAAAACAACGATTGGCCTCATGTAACTCAGCAGTTACACAAGTTTAATTATACATATGATTCGAGATTTAGTTTTTATTTAACTATGATCACAATGAAGCGATGTCATTATGGTCGAAATCTTACATTAATACGAAACTAATTCTTATTTCTTATTTACCAAGTGTCTAGAAAGAAAGGTGGGATAAAAACTTCGCCCTTGGGAACTTGCCACCCACCGCCACCCTCATAATTCTCCGTGATGCAATTTTTGTGTTTCAGTTTGGAGAGACGTGGTTGCCGGGTATACTTATGCACGAGGCGAACATGTTAGTACTCAGCAACAGTACAGTACAGGGTAGCAACGCACCTGGGATCAAATTTAGGTATAATTTAATTGTGCTTGGGATGATTACTGATGTCCATGGGCGGCAGTGATCACTTACCTTAAATGAAGGACCATGCTGAACTGCATGTTCCTTCATTTGATAAAAAATACTAGTTATTGCCTGGGGATTCGGTTACTTTATTCTAAAGTATTTTAGTAGCTAGAAACAACATTTAACATGGAAATCGTAGACTTCTTAGCTGATGTCTTTTAGGTATAATATGCCAACCTACCGATTTTCAATTTATTAGGATACGTAGTTTTTTAACTCAGTGACTAAGTCAGTTTGTTTGTGACTCAGTCAGTTATACAATGAATCAGTGGTCTTTCAATTTAATATTTGTATATCGACAACCTGATATCTATTAAGTTCATCAAAACGTTATTTTTCAACTAGACCGCGACAGAATTCGTTTAAATGTTTCCAATCTGAAAGAGCTACATTTATTCAGATATTATCTCTCTTTCACCGCCGGCACTTTAATGATTCAAAGCGTCTCGTTATCTCGTTTATTTATCTTTCCCTTCGGAATGGCGGCCAGGCCCTAAAGATCACAATGTTCTGATTTTCAATTAAACCGTAATAAGGAATCTTGGTGATAGATTTACCTGTTTTATACTCATGTAGCAAACATCAGCAACATCAGTAGAAATCTGAGGGTGAGTGGGTAGGTAGTAAGCTTCACTGAAGATACATGTATTGTAACTACATATACGAACGCCTATTAACTAATGTCCATTCAAGCACTTAGGAAATGTAAATTGAAAAGGATTTCTCTGCAAAGAAAGGGCCTTTTCAAATAGATTTAACGCTTCGGTGACCGTGTAAGATAATGCTACATTAGCGGATATGTCCTTAGCACACGATGGCGTCTGTTGACTCAGGACTTTATCAGCCATTTAGATTTAAAAAAATGGCACGAGTCTCTGACAAACAAAATACTGTATGACTATTATCAAAATCAGAAATAAGGGGGTCGCACTTGCTATATTTTGCTAATATGCGGTTCTTGCTTGGTAAATGATTGCCGAACACTGATCTAAGCTGACAAATGTCGTAAACCTACAATTTAGCATAATTACAGTCAACATTATATACTAAGGCGCTGAACCTTTTAGACCACGAGTTTACACATTTTAATATTTAAGTAGTATATAGTGTATTTTATGATAGGCTTTATTGGATGCTTTCAGGTTAATCATATGTTATAAATTTTTCCGATAGACTTATATTGTTTAGATAGGTCGAACTTTTAAACTCTCGACTGTGAGTAGCAAAGGTCAATCTGGTGTAGCACTTATGTGAACGTAACTTAATTTCCATGCAAGCACTTCGGAAATACATAAATTGAAAAGGTTTTCTCTGTAAAGAAAGGGCCTTTTCAAATAGATTTAACGCTTCGGTGACCGTGTAAGATAATGTTACATTAGCGGACATGTCCTTGGCACACGATCGCCTGTCTGTTGATATAGGACCTTGTCAGTCCTTTAGACTGCGATTTTTTTGGAACTTGCTTTCTACATGCGGCTTTGCACTTTTTCCACAATTTTCATGTCATGTAATATTTTTTTGTTTCTCTCGGGAACAGTACTTTTTGGATAAATGTGCATTGTACTTTTATCCTTACACTATGTTATCCTGAAAATGTTTCTAAAGATGCCATATATAAGGAATTTTCGTATAAAGGTAGCAAACGAGCATGCAGTTCACATGGATATTTGTAATCAATCCTAAGTACGATTGAATCGTATCTGAAGTTCACTACATAATATGTGGTGAACTTCAGGTACGATCCTGTACTTCGCATAATATGCGATACTACTTGAGGCCTGATATGTTCGCGTTTTGTGTAAGATAGGTGTAGATAATAGACATATTGGAGTGGCATTTAGATTTAGATGAGTCCTAATAATTGTAATTGTAATTGTAATAATTGTAATTGTGGCACTCTTTTAAAATATATATACACGAGTAATTCACACAACAGAATGGCTATAGTCCGATAGTGAGCACACGTGACAGCTACCGTGTGTGTCAAAAT
>DWNR01005326.1:0-10253 GCA_018250455.1 Polygonus leo
CGACAGATTAGTCAAGTTTGCATCAAAATCCGTTAAGCCATTTTTATGTGATGCGCGGTCAAATAAACAGACAAACAGACAATAAATCTAAAAACTGTTAAAACGTTCTGTTATAGATTCTAAGTATTCCCAGCCAACTATTTTTAGAATATCTTCCATGTACAGACTTTCGACCCTCTTTAGCTTTATTATATGTATAGATTTGTATTATTTACTACTAGCTGACCCGACAGGCGTTGTCTTGTCTTATCTATAAATATTATTAGTTAAAAAGTTATGTTGTTATGGTTACAATAGAAAAGTTAATATGATCATAAGTTTATCGTGACGACACCTAAAAGTCTAAAAGATTGTCAAAAATCTCAAGGTTGTGTGAAGTCTATCAATTTTCACTGCAGTGAACTACGGCCTAAATCCTTCTCATTGTGAGAGGAGACCCGTGCCCAGCAGTGGGACAATAATGGGCTGTGATGATGTACAGATGATGACAATGTTGATGATAAAGAAAGTGGTATGTAGTTGTAAATATCTCCTCCATTTCCATGATATAACTAAATATGTTGTTATTTCTCGGGACTACTTTCTATAACACACCATACGAACGTATATATATATATATAGAAGCTTGTCTGTACATCGCCGAACCTCAAGGCACCACAGAATATAACGCACCTATAGGCTGAATTTAAATACCACAGACTACATATCAAGTAGAAATGTGTTTTTATAGTAAAATGTTGCCATACTGAATACTAATATCAAGTATTTTAATGTAAAAAGTAAAAAATAATGCAGTAGCTAAATGAGTCACATATATTTAACAGAGTAAAAATGTTAAATATCTACTTGAATATATAGTCTGTGGTAACAAGAATAAATTATAAATCTAACATCAAAACTGTCCAAGATAATAAATAATTATAAACTTTTTAAAATTAATATTCCAATAATTTACAATCAAATAAAGAAAAAGCATTTATATCGTGTAAATAATAAAATTAAACATTCGAATTAAATATAAAAAAAATATGAAATTTAATAAATCAGACGTCGTCCACAGATTAAATATGTACATTTTTGACAGTTATAAAACAAAGGGAATATTCAATAAATTATCTTTACCAACACCATATAAACGAAATAACTTTTATCCAAAAAAAAACGTAAATTTTCACGCAAATTCCGACCAGATATTTAAGCACAATCATACATTTTTACCGAGAATCAAACTTGGATCCCAAAAACAGTATTTATTACTATGCCAATGGGTCCATCGATATAATTTAATAATAAAAAAAGTTATATTTTTTTATAACATTAACGTTACAAATAAATAATTTGTAAATAAACTGAGAAGCTACAAGACATTTAAATTACAATACGTAAAATAAAAATACAAATTAGTGAGCGTTCAAGTCTTTGAAAAATTTATACACAATACAAGAAAAAAAGGCAAACTTATTTCATACAATTCGAAACATTTATTCCCTGTACAAACTCACCGACTGACAAACTTTTAATAAATAGAAGCTACATTTTTTTTATATATATATTTGCTTAAGATTAAAAATGAATGATTTTCTTTAAAGAAACATGGAGAAAGCTGTCATTTATTTAAAAGTATTTATTGTCGTTGCAATGTTAAAAAAATTATGTTTAAAAACAAAAGAAAAATAATTTTAATTACTTTTTTTTTAACTGAGATATCTTAGTGTATTTTCAGTGTAAATGATCACCTAAGATATTTAATTTCAAGGCATAGTTCGACTCAAATTATAATATAAAATATATCCGAATTGAATATGTTATAATTTGAGTCAACTATGGAACGAAAAGGAACATAAATAAAAAAAAAATTGAATATTCACTAAAGACGTACCAAGTTTACAAAGACCATAATAATATGCATTTTTTTGAAAAATATTAATGTTTACCAATTTCAATATGTATGTTTTTTAACATTTTTTTTACATTAAAATTAATATTTTTTGTATTTTCCTATAGACTTACGGTCAATTAAAAAAACTCATTGTATAGAAAAAAGTGCAAGATTCTCTTTATTTTTGTGACGTCACCGTATAGTTTTTTTTATATATTTTTTTTGTTATAAATGCAAAACGATAGTAATGCACATGAAATGCCAATGCACCTTCTATTTATTACAAGTTTTGTGGTATGCAATGCGACTCCATATGCAGAGTCATGAGATTTTTAACGTCATTTTAAATATTGAGTTAAATTGAGATACAAATATATATTTTTTGTACTTATTTCTCAAAGGAAGGAGGTATCGTGTCGAGTCGAACATTCTAGTCCTCTGAGGTAGCAACGTTTTTAATGCCAACCTCAAGTTATTTTCAACCGTACTTGTAATGGATTACGAAAGTTTGTGGTGTGAAAGTTGTGGTAGCGACCACTTACCATCAGGTGGACTGCATGCTCGTTTGCTACATTTATACAGTAACAAGTATATCTCCCTTACCTTGAAATAAGTACACACGAAATAATTTAGTTTTTTGACTACTTAACTTCATGATTTATAAATATTTCTCAATTTAAACCAATTTTGTATTCTAATGGCCGAATTAGCGTCAAAGCCTATCTAAAGAGATCTAGTCTTATTCAATTTTAGACCTTATTCCTTTCGATTAAGGTCCAAAATTATTTATTACGATATTAAATAGTTTACAAATATACGAATATCACTAGAAGTGTTATATCTATACTAATTATATACAGCTGAAGAGTTTGTTTGTTTGTTTAAACGCGTACATCTCAGGAACTACTGGTTCGAATTGAAAAAATATTTTTGTGTTGAATACTCCATTTATTGAAGAAGGCTATAGGCTATATAACATCACGCTACGACCAATAGGAGCGGAGTATCAACGAAAAATGTTGCAAAAACGGGGAAAATTTGACCCACTCTCTCTTATACGACGCAAACTAAGTTGCGCGGGTCAGCTAGTATAATATATTAATGTTGTGATGATGAATATGTGCAAAAATTGTATTTTATATGTATTTTTTTGTATACGAAGTTCCTTATCACGCGGTATACGCACTGAGCGGGATGGGAGCGAGATCGAAAATAGTGTAACAAGACTTTTTCTCGACACTTTTTTTTAATGTTATACATTTATTCCATGTACAGCTTCAATTTATTTGTATATGTACAGGTTTTTTTTTTATTTTTAGGACAATCCTTTTATTTTTCATGATGCGACTTTAAAAAAACTCTAAATTTTCGCCCGTCTACCATCAATCCACATTTTTTTATACTTTTTGTTATGGCAGAACAACGTTTGCCGGGTCAGCTAGTAATACATATAATTTACAACACTTCTAGTAACTTCTGTACACCTGTAAAGTCTTTATAACATTTGTAAAACGCTATTAGCATCCTTATTAGTACGCAATAAGGGTTAAAATAGCCTACACTTGTCAAATATAGCGATGTATTGACTAATAGAAATTAAAAAGTTCTTTAAATTTTCTAACAACTAAAATATATAACATTTGTTTTGAGGCGGGTTATATGCAAGCCGATTTTCCGGAACCGGCCGCGTGTAGTCGGCTCGCTTATAACCGCACCCTTTCAGAAATTCGACATTTTAAACAAAACGTTATTTTTTCAAAAATTTTTCACATCCCAATATATATTATTATTTACTTTTTTATTTATATTAATTAATCACTTTCCATAAAAATATTTATTTTCATTCGTAGCGCCGATTAAAGCAATGCTTTGTGCAATTTTTTTTTCGTAATTAGTCAATTTTTTTTTCGAATTTTATCTTTTTCTAAACCGCAGTAACTAAGTGCCATGATATTTTTTTTATCAAACATGTATTTTTTTTTCAATTTGAACAAACCGTAGACAAATTGGCTCAATATAAAGATGCAAACACACTAGCGATTTTCGCGCGATTACATAGAGTAACGCAGCGAAATCGTCGCGTGCATACAACATTGCCGCTGCGTAAACGTAAACCGCTAACGCTAAAAAACCTCTCAAAAGTCGCTAGTGTGTAGAAGGCCTAATGTGTATGAGTATGGGCTTCGTTACAGATTATATAAACAAGGAGATGTGGTCAAATGATTGTCTCAAAAGAATGAACTCAAGGATTGTCTGGAAGAAACCGCTAGTCTAGAGATAAGACCGCCTTTTGGTCACCACTGGTTTATGCTTTTCGTATAAAGGTAGCAAACGAGCATGCAGTCCACCTGATGGTAAGTGGTCATTGCCGCCCATGGACATCAGTAATCATGCCAAGCACACTTAAATCATACCTAAATTTGATCACAGATATGTTGCTAGCCTTGAGGACTAAGATGTTCGCCTCGTGGATAAGTATAGCCGGCGACCACGCCTCTCCAAACCGAAACACAAGAATTTCACGGAGGATTATGAGGGTGGCGGTGGGACCTCCCTGGTCGAACTAAACGAGTTCTACTATTCTAGTTCTACCTTGTGTATAATTTAAAGGCGATTCACTTAATGTGTGATGTGTCAATTTCCATGACATGATATATGAAGTGCCCATTGTTTTGTTTTCAGAATGGTGCCCAAAACAATCCCTCACGTGATCAAGAGAGGCATACGTTATCAAGTGCATCCTGTTTCTCCTCTAGATGCGGTGTGTCAGTAGAAGAAAATTAAAAAATACGTCAAGTATAAAAAAAATATATTCTTTTCAATAAGTAATAAAAATGTATAAAAATATTTTTCTTTTTTATATTAAAAAAGCCTTTGTTAAGTGGCCATTACCCTTTTGTATATTTTTTCGGCTGTAGCTTTAGCCGCATGCCAAGAGTGAACCCAAAAATTGGAATGGTTCACGTTTAATGTTAAGGCGGACACCGGCACAGGGCAATCATAATGACTTTGGTTTACTTTATTCCCTGTAGCAGTTCTCCCTTCTTTAACACTATGTAACTTCTCGCATATAAAACACTCAAATTTCTCTGCAACTTTCAAGGGGTCCACTTGATAATCTCTCGCAGTTAGTTCATCCGTAAGTCTACGATTCGTTATTATTTCATTGGTTTTATGCTCCAAGTGTTCTTCATATAAAGTGTCATTGTCCAATAGTAACTTTAATCGGTCGGCCATCAGTTTTGGTGAGGGATAATCTGTTAAAAGGATACTCGATTTTTCATTTGGAAACCAGTCTTTTATAGATGGAGATCCGAAGTAAATTGGCACAGTACCGACTTTTATAGCTCTCCAGAACTTCTCTGTAACGTAATCGTTGCAAACACCATTTTCTATCGCTATTACAAATTTGTAACGCGCTATAAATTTCAGAAATTCATCGTCGTTTAATTTATTGAGATAATCTTTAGTGAACATTTCTGGCAATTTTTTATTATTAAGACATGCGCCGTAAGAATCAATATTAATATATTTCATAAGCTCTTTCACATAAGCGTCTCTTTCTGTTGTAGTTTCACAATCGGTCTGTAAATACATTACAGGAGAAATTTCTTTTAAATGAAGATTCTTCTGATCCGTCGGTACATAGTATTTTTTAGTGTTTATATCATCCTTCGACTCTAAATATTGTAGTGGGAAAGGCACATCGCTGTTTCTACTGAATGTGGAGGAGAAATTAAATAAACTCAATGCTGCTTCATGTATTAGTTCTTCTTTGTTTCTAGGAGATTCTTCGTGATAAAGTCCCCAAATTATTTCCCACGGTCGCCGTGGTAGTGGGAGATCATTGAAGTTTATGCTACTCCCATAAAATAAAAATGCTTCCACACTTTCGATATCTGTGTTATTAATATTGTTGAATACATCACACTTAACACTGTTTGAACAAAGTCGAGTTTCTGATGTGCCGGGAAAAGTAGCCTTCCACCACACTATTACAGGATTTCCACTTCTCACAGTATGTATACTGCTTCTTTCACTGTGACTAGCCAGAAGCACATAAAGTATACAAAGACTCACTGCGACCCATATTAATTGATAGATATTCAATTTTAAAATTCTTCTAACAATATCCAGAATGAATCTGACTACATTACGCATTATAAATTTTATAACTCTGATTGTCTTTTTATTACACTTAATAGAACACATTGTTCACTCCCATTCTATCCGTCACTGATAACATTACGCAATAAAGTGAAACATTATCAACTTCCTCATACATCACATCCACATTAAAACTAAATAAAACAGTGTTTACGTAAAAATTTAATACACAATCAAAATGTCAGACCTCGTTCACTGTATATATAATAAAAGTCCATACAAAAAGCTATTAGCAGGTCTACGTAGAACAGTCCGTATATGGCACCAATCATGTTTCCGATGACAATTAGATTTATGAGGGCTATTAAAGTTATAATGAGTTCTAATAAAATGTAATACAGTTCAGCTTCGTACTGAATCTGGTCGACAACATAGAGCACCATTATAAGGATGGACAGCATGAGAGTCGGAGCAGCCACCAGACAGTGCCATGTGTCCAATGGCTCCACTATATGAGGGATTATATTTAGCAGCAGTGCAACTACCTAAAAGAGATTACATCTATTTCAGGGATATTGCTTTTAAAACATTTTAATGTAATTTATTGCTTTGCTTATTAATAAAGTTACCACAGCATTAAATGTGAAATTAAATCAATCATTTGTCTCATATTTTTTGGTTGAGGATTATGCTAATCCTGCCTCAAATTATCATAATATAAATGTTTTGATTACCAGTTACTTAAGTAATGAATAATTAACCCTAAAGAATTTAATGTATATACATAATAATACTAGAGTAGTTATCTTCAGCCAGTTTATTTACATATTCAATTTAATAACGAACAACCCCTCTCTTGTATAACATAGTACTGATCAATACAGAGGGCTATTAGCAAATGGCAGTAGAACAATCCGTAAAGCGCTCCAGAGGGCTCTGTGTCGAGCAGCGCGAAAATAAATGCGAGTATATTTAGTGTGATTTGTATTGTAAGGTACAGTTGTTCGGCCAGATCGTGTACTTGGTCGACTAGATAGAGCACGACGAACATAATGGACAACACTAGCGTAGGCGCGACCGCCAGACAGTGCATGACGCCGGCATCCGTCAGTACGAACGGGATTATCATGAGAAGCATCGATATAACCTAAAAGTAAACGAGGACTTTTCATTTCGCATCCGATGCTCATAATAAACAACACGTGTGGGGACAGAATTCTGAGAGTGCCGCAATTGAAACAGTGCTTATGCAAAAAAAATATAATTTATTCTATTAAGCTAATTTCTTAGAGAAGTTAATTTTAATTTTTGGTACGAACCTATATAGTTTATTTAAATTTTATGATTTCACCAAAGAACCCTATTTTCAGTTTATTTTTATATACGAACAACATAGAGAAAAGTTTATTCGCTAACTTTTTAAAAATGAAAAAATACGCTGTAAATATTCTGATTAAAAATAAACTTGTTTTGACATTTATCACTTGTCAATGTCAAAAGATTATCTTATCTGCCAAGTTCAAATTTAGCTAGGGATGCTACCTTTCTAGTATTTAAAATCCGGTTTATTTTATTTCATATTAATTAAAAAATGAAAAATATATTCTCGAATGTTTAATGCTAAGAAAGATACAATTAAGTCAAAAACAAATAAATTAAATAATAATCATTTATGCACAACTGAATGTACAACCTCGCTCATTGGCTATCAAAAATAAATCAAGAGCTAATGCTGTTAATAAAGCAAAATAAAATACGCCATATATTAACCACAACCATACCCTAACAAGATTTAACAAAAAACATTGAATAAATGCACCAAATGTAAATAAAATTTGAAAAAATAGATACATTTTCTCCATGAATAAAGGTACTTTTCTACGTACATATAATATTATAAACAATAGTGAAATTACTAAAGTAGGACCTGTAGAAATGCAATACATGTGTCCTTGTGGTCTTGGAATCGCAATTGGCAATAAAGTTATTACAAGTGCGATTACCTACAAAAATAAGGGATTCTATATTTCCAATTTGATAAGATTAAAATTATTGAATATGAATTTTACGAAATACTTACAAATTCTACCAATTTCATGATAAATATATTGTATTTTATTAGTTCATTCCATTTCTTATCTACAGGCACAGAATCTGAAAAAATACATTAAACTTAATTTCATTTTCGTCATACCGTTATTATAAACGTATACGGTATATTTTTAGGATATTAAATATTTTTGTAAAAAACATTAATTTGAATTAAAGGAAAGTAAATGAAAATTACCATTTATTATCATATCAGACATTTTGAAAAGTGTCCGATCAAACTTTATTATATTTCAAAATCAATATTAATAATGATATATATTTATACAGATGTAAACCATATTTACAAATACTTCTAGGAAAATGTAATAAACTTTCGGAAAATATATAAACTATAATTACGACATCAATAGACTTCCTTCCGTCTTCTTTGTCAACTTTAGGTGTTTCTTCATTTTGCAGTCTGAAACAACCAGTTATAAATATAATAATAAATATTTTTTTTTATTTATTTAAATAAATTACAGTTACTGAAATATTGTATATGTTATGTTATAAAATATTGCATAATATATTAATAAGAAGTTAAACTCAATTCACGTTATGAACAATAATAAATAATAACTGCTAAGGTCTGGGACAAAATTCCGTTAAAATAGTAACTGTTTAAGAATTCGAAAAACAAAAAAAATATTTTAATATTATTCATCCATTTACCTTAAATTATTGTGCAAAACAAAATGTCATACAAAATGGTTATAGATACCAAAAATATCATAAGCATAGAACATTTTAAATACTCTTAATAAAGACCATTTTTAGCCTGTATATTTGTGACAGCGAGGCATAGACTATAGATATACTGTCATTAACAGAAGTCACTCACTGTCAAATTGTCATTTGCAAACTGGCGTGTTGTAGGCTAGAAAAGAATTTTATCATTATTTTTGAAATGAATTGAATTTAATTACACCTGAACAAAAATACACAATGGAGGAAGAAGACCCAGTGGTACAGGAGGTAATTTGTTTTTTAATTGGCTTTCGTCAACGTGGTAGACAACTAGGTTATGTTATTGTGCAAAAAAACTAGTTGTCGCGTGTTTTTGATGCTTATTTGCATTCCAGATACCTGTATTCTTGTCCCAAGCGTTGGCGAAGAGCTTGTACATATACCAGTACCCCGTGAGACCTGCAAGTAGGGACTGGACTAAAGTTAAAGTGACCAATGCCTCAGTGAAGCCCAAGAACCAAATGGTGAGGCTGGAGGTGGGACTAGACACGTACAGCGATAGGTACTGCTCGTCTAAGGGCGAGCAGATAGCCCTGAACACTGATGGACCTCAGGTAATATGTCATCTATGTATATGAATATTTAGTTTACTGACTGCTCTCAAAGTAACTGCACTAATGAGACAGAATGATGCAAATTGTATGTATGTGTGATAATACAATGTATGATGTTGATAGCTCTGTGGAGATCATCATCAGCTAAAGTAGCTTATGCTACTTTCAAATATGCACTATTTTAAACATTAAAAAATATTGTGAATGACCTCTCACTGGTGCTGTTGTATGTTAAGTGGTGAAAGCAGTAACATGACGCGCCAGTATGCTGATGCTGATGCTCACACACTTCAGCACACAGGGATATATTTTTAATACTTAATTCAAATTCAGACCTAGAATCTTGAATTTAGGATTACAATTCCTATTGATGCACTATTTTGTATCTCACAAAATATCTATCATTCAGTTGTGTCACAACCATAAACCATTTTTTATTATCAAATCAGCATTTAATTAACTAAATCTAATTAAAGCGAAGGAACATATTGCAATGAATCTTAAATTATCTGAGATTATTATTCAAGGGCGATATAATTTTTTTTCTAACAGGAACCAAGATATTCTAGAGAAAAAGAAAAAGATAAGGGTAAATACTTCAAGCATGGGATAATGGACAAGATTGTTTACGAGAGCAGCGGACCCTGTGCAGAGACAAGGCACTATGCTGTGGGTATCCTTCAGGATAAAGAGCTACATTGTACACCCATTCAAGGTTTGTTTCTTTGCATTATTAAATTGTAATTGAGTTTATAAGTAATTGAGTATAAGTATTTAGCATACATTTTCTTGTATTATAGTGTACTAGCTGACCCGGCAAACGTTGTTCTGCCATATAAAATATTACTGAATTTCCCGTAGGAATGAACGTT
>DWNR01005327.1:0-10252 GCA_018250455.1 Polygonus leo
AATTTTACTTTGGTTAAAGAAGTTAAAATAAAAATAAACTAAATATAGAGTTTCTTAAAATTAGGAACACGTTTCTAAACCCAGCCCATTACGTTCCATGATTTTTTCATTTCAGGCATGACTATCAACATATCATTACATTCTAATATATCTAATATTAAAATAGTTGTGTTATTCACAAGTACGTCTTATTACCATTACTTACTTCATTTTGTAGTGTTTGTATGCTAAAAACATATTTAGTACACATTTACTTACAATAAAAATAATTATAAGATATTTATTGTGTAAAAGACATTATAAGTGTTGCATCACCTTTTTTTTTACGTAAGTGTATTAAGTAATAAAATAATCTCGAGTATCTTAGACATCTATATGTGTAGCACAAACAATTTTGTTAAAAGTCTTATTTAAATAAAACCTACTACCCTCGAGGTATTAGGAAGGATTTGAAATTCTGAGGCAAATTACCCTCGAGGTAATTTGCCTCAGAATTTCGATGTGTATTTAAGGTAGCACTCTGTAGCCTGAATTGTTTGATATGAATATGAAAATGACATGATTTCTGGTAATTCAGCGTAACTGGATTATAACTTTAAGGATTTAGATAACTTTTAGGAACCTACTACAGTTAACCGTCTGATTCTCGTCTCCTAATTTATTTTTCTTTTTATTTATGTTTGAGTAATAATAAATACAAACAGCGGGAACAACTTGGAGTAGAATGACCCAGGACAGGATAAAATTGCAAGCTTTAGGGCCGGTCTTTGCGGGAACGCAAGACAATCTGTTAACCGATGTCAAATAAATAAGTTAAAAAAAGTAGTAAATAAATAAATATTACGTTAATCATTTTATATTATAGAGTATTATTAAGTAAGTATTTTAAGATTGTTAACAAAGGTTACAAGAACAATAATAAAATATTAAATATAAGTGTCCATCCCTATTCCAGCGGAGCAACAAGCGGCCGCCGTGGCGGAGCTGGTGCAGGTGTCCGCGCAGCGCGATGCCCACCAAGCTTTAATGGCAGCAGATAGGTATGTTTCACTCATCCAATCATACTAAACATACATTTTACCCCTCTTGGCACTAAATAGCTTAGAAAAGAATATTCATTGATAAATTCATTTGCTATGTTCAGTTTTCTATATATGTAATAACCTGCAATGAAAATATGTTATCCAAAGTTTACTTTTAAATTAGCTTTCGTAGCAATTTTGACAGTTATTTGAAATTTAATATTGCAAAACAAAATAGTAGGTTTCTGTAATTACTGGTGAAAAAAATTATAAAGGGTATTTGGAGGTAGGTTCAAATCACCAAAATAAGGGAGCGTTAACTCTCTCTTGAAATACCACCCATTTTAAATCTTTTAAGTATTAGAATGAATTTGAAAAAATATTTCTTCTGATTTACACAGGAAAAGTTTGATAAAACCATAATAATATTCTTTGTTTATCCATAGAAAATAAATCTGCGTGAACAATTAATTTAAAAATAGTAATAGTATGTTCTATTTAAAAGTATACTCATTTTATCCTTAACCTTTTGACTAACAGCCTTTGTATTAAGTAAAAAACATTTTTCGTCACAAATAATTAGGGAAAGTTAGAAAATTACTGTTGTGTACACCACGGCATGTTGTAACAGACGATCTGTTTCACAGGAGGCGAAATGGCGGTAGCGTCGGCGATTAAATCATGCTCGGACGATACTTTCTTGGACTTCTCCACGCATTTTTCTTAACACTGACCGATGATTGAATTGAATCAGTCACCTAATACTCATGTCCGTAGTGTATCATTGTTTCTAACATGACAAACATGCGTTTAAGCATTTATTGTATATCTGTAAAGATGACGTCTCCAGTATTAGAGTGTATCATGACCATTTAAATAATGCTGATTCATATTTATGATGAAAGCTGTAAAATGCCATGTAAAGAGTAAAAGAAATATTTCTAAACATCCCACAAATTGTAAAAAGAAATACCTATCTAAAGTATCAACATTACATGTAACATCCCAGCCATGATTCACTATTTGGGTCGTAGATACTACATGTACGTTTATATGCAGATTTGTTAATGAAATATGTGACAAACTTTAATCCTGGACAGAATGCGTCGAGTACCTAAGTATAATCTTGCTCGTCGTGGCTATGTAAAATAGCTTTGTTTTAAACTTTATGTTATAGTCCTCGTTGTTGTCTCAATTCGCACAATACTTTTACTGCTTTAAGTGGTGTGTAGAGTTGGTGGTATTAGGCTGATGAGCCGCTTCGTTGTTGTCTAAATTAAATAGCACCGTCATTTATCAGAAACATATTTCTACATAGGTTTGAAGTGAGTAGTGTTATCTATTCATATTAAGATGCAATCTTAATATTAAATGTTCTGTGTGCTACGTTGTCTACGTAGTTTTTTCGTAGTGAAATATCCAGAGTAAATCACATTCTGTGATTTAAATAAGGTACTGAAAGTTTAGTTTTTATTCCGCTAAACGTATATATTAATAAATATATATTGTTATGTGATGTACAAACTGCAGGGTTTAGCGGGTGCTTACTACCAAGCCAGACGGCCTATGGTTTTCGTTGTATTTATCTTTACACATCTAAGAAAGCTGTAGTTAGTAGCTCTAGTAGCACGATCATAGATAAATACCACATTGCTGAAGAATATCAAATGTGTGATGTGTAAAGAGTCAAAATATGAATAGAAGTCCGTCTCCCTGTCTACGTCATTGTGGCTCCTTATAACGCTCGTGAACATTGTAGTCGATGACCGATGGCCAAAGTAAAGCTTTCCAGTTTGTTACGGACCATCGATTTGTTGATGAAAAAATGTTTTGTAAATAGCTCTGCTGTTTTTAATGAAGACTCATTAGTTCCCAGTTCTGATGTTAATCTGTTTAGCGTCTCGAACTACTCGCTAGTAAGAAATGCTCCTACATATAGTTGTATTATTAGCTTTATTTAGAACAAATTGTTGTGACTGCATTGTAAGTTACTATGTATTCTTGTAATCAACTTGTATTATGTAATTGAGTTGAGAAAAGTTTAGTTTTGAAGCTGTGTTATTAAGAAGACTTATGACCACTGGTGGGGACGATTTATTTTCACATAATCGTTGCGCTTTTAACGTGCTTAAGAAACTATACTTTTTTATTAATTTAAGCTTAAGTATATTTTCACCTATATCGTCCCAATTTTATATGACAACTTTCCTTCAGGATTACTTATTCTTAATTTAAAGAACTTTAAAATAAATTTACCATTGTAATTTTTGTACCATCTCAATGTTTATATTATGCGTAGATAATATTATGCGTTATAAAAGCTTTACATGTGTTAATACTATATTCGATCATATTAAATTACTTATTCAGAGGTCTGGTTTCGTATAGAAATTAGGAGGCGGTAGTTAGGTTTAAAAGTAATTGTCACAAAATGCAAATTGTGCCCCCGATTGGGTCTTAACGGTGTGCTAGATATGCCAAATGAGTTTACATTAAATATTTATAAATTATGTGTAGGTAAAAGTAGTAGTAAAATTGACATGAGACATGCCAAAATGCTTCGAATTAAGCTATAAAAGAGTAATACGATCAAAACAATCAACATTACAACATCGTAAGAAAATTATACACTGATCTATCTCTGTGCCGACTACGAACGTGGTTGGTATGACTATTGTACCTTCATATGTTAACCCTTAAAAGCGTTTTGATAGATTGTTATAAATGTGTTATTGTGTAGTTATTGAACGCATATTTTTATAGTAGTGTTAACGCTTGCGGCAATGCTTTTTGTCTAAAACATGTATATTATGCTCTAGTTGTAAGAGAGTGAATGTATATTTCCCTATATTTTTGTATGAAGTGGTGGTGATACATATAAAAGGTTAAAATTTCGAGTGGGTGATAGAAATAATATATTGAACTGACAATTTTGGCACTAACTTTATATCGCTGTAAAGCATTTTACTGTATGTAGTTTCATTTAGATGTGTTCTACAATATTCATTAACTTGATAGGGATGGGAAGGGATAGATACATTTATGTTGCTGTATTTATATACTTGTAACATAAACTCTTTTATGAAATATATTACTTTTTAATAAGTAGTACACATTTTATAAAAAAAAATCAAAATTTTACTTTCAATTAAATTATCAAGTTTTGTGACACAAAAAGTAAGTATTAACCAAACTTAATATACATCCTGCATTTTATGATTAAATCCAAAGATTATTTAAATATATCAGAACGATTGTTTGAGATGTCCTATATTCATGACAAATTAGTACCATCACTTAAAACCCCCATAAAATATTTTGTAACATTTTTACTCGTTCGTACTCGTTTAAAGGTTTAAAATGATAATGAGTCTTGATTGTCAGTCTGATATGTTGTTCAATCTTAGAGGAGATGACTGAGTTCGCTTTTATTGTTTTCTTAAGCAAAATCAACCAAGTTGTCATTAAAGTTCAGTTTAAAAGCGAAACAATCTTGGGTGATGGTTAGTGTCACTAAGCTATTTAAATATAAGTCCCGTAGTATAATATGAATATTATAATATATTTTTGTACTTTGTTTTGTGAGTTTTCGTTCAGGAAAAGTACGTTTTATGTAAAATGATAGTTCACGCAATAAGAAAATAAAAGTTTTGTTTTGAATAAATAATACTAGAAAAGAGACTAGCATGAAAACTGTTTTTGGTGCTTTATATTTAGTTTACAAATACGCGCAAGTGGTGCCAGAAAAGAGATTAACAGATTTCTTGACATTATAAAAGATTTTTATTCAAATGTTATCGGCTTCAAATTAAGGCAATAATTAATAGTAGAAAAAATATTTATTTAACCAAAACGAAATAAAGTAAATATATTATAATACAAATATTAAAACATATATTCTGTATTCTACGTAACGCTCTGATAAATTCATATTAAAACCGCCATCCACGTTCGCGCAGCGATAACTTCGGTATACGCGATGTTGTCGCTGCGCAGACGTCGGATCATCGCTGACAATCAGAAATCGTTCGAAAAATGCCAGTGAGTTAAAGGCCCAGCTTTACACAGTGTTAAATTAGTTCTGTCCTAGTTGATGGTAATATATTATTGGTGGTCGTCATCCCTATCATAATCCAACTTTAATTTAAAAGCGTGAGTAGGACCGTGAGTGCACAACAGCACAATTTTTATAATTCTATGCAGAATATAAGTATGATATTGAGAGGCATGTGTGAGATCTTTTTTATAGCAATTTAACTATTGGTTTGGAAGTTCAGTATTTTTTTATTAATCATTGTTTGTTAGGACAATCAAATGTTTTGTGTTCTATATTGTGGACAGTTATTTTTGAGTAAAGTATTTCTTAATGTATGCTAATGAGAAATTAGGGTCTATCATATTGTTTATATTTTTTACTTTCGTAAACAGACCTCTGGGAACTTTATAGTATTGATGTTCTTAAGTATTTTTATAATAAGAGTAACATCGACAATTTACTAGAAAGAAGGTAAACACCCTCTTTGTAGTGAACTGGTTATCTTTAACTTTAATATTCTTCATTATTGCTAACTTGTTAATCGTCGCAACTCCAGCTTGTAAATGTTCGATGTAATAATGAAGTTTATCACGTTTGTGCATTTGGTCGTTTGTAAAAAATAAGATTACACATAATACATGCCTGTTTGAGAGTTACAAGTACATGATGTAAATTAACTTTTTCTGAATTGAAAAACATGTAAAAAGTAGTTGTACTGTTTATCTATGATGTTTCTTACTGTCGGTAAGAGGGGGCTATTTCTATTCTGCACTTTGGCAACACACAATATGGCAGATAAATATCTTGCAAGCCGATTAACCTTTGTAGAACACTTTAATAAATATAGTAAGGCCTGTATCAGTCCATTTCATTTTTAGAAGAGGTGTTTTTACATCATGTACCAAGCGATTTGAAATCGTAAATAAATACATTATGTTATAACAATTTTTTTCAACCTTTGAGATTACACTTAATGCAAGAATCTACACAAAGCAATGTACCTCCTTTTGTATGCATAGATACTAAATAGAATAACGAATACAGAAATAATATAACGGAATTTTTATTTAATGTTTAACCCTATCCCATTAACACTCAGATAAATGTATTTCATTTATTCACCGTTACATATTTTTAATTATACAGTAGTCGCCTCAAATTCGGCCGTAATTCATTTGTTCGAACGTTATTAGGATTATTGTCATAAACCTACGGTTTACAATTTCGGCAAGAATACAGATAACTTGCCTATTAGCCCAAGACGGCCAGACCATTATCATTTTATAAAACCATACGAGTTGATGAAAATTTGAAGTCGAGCGGCATCTTTGAACAATATTATAAACATTTTGTTGACCTATATTTTCATCCACAATTCGCTTGAACACTTATTGCCTCGCGCTCGCACCTACGAGTATAGCAGACTTTCAACGTGTCTGGCTTGATGTAGAACATATTAAAACTGTCCATTTACCTGTATGGACGTTGTCTCTTTATAGGTCCCCAAGTAACATATATAAAGTTCAGCTTTTATTCTATAACGCAAGTATACTTGTATTTTTTAAAGTTTAGGGGTGTCTGACAGAGAGTAGAAATATAAAAGAAGAAAATGTAAAAGAATTGAGTGTTATATTTTAACGAATTTCCGGTACTATTTTATACACGTTTGTTACCGGTTAACTGCGGAAGTAATAGTTACTGATCGTTCTTACCTGTGTTAGAGACACTCTTAGAAAAACTTTCAACTTTTATAAAATGAAGGTATGGCCGTCGTGGGTTCTTACCCTGTATCCCGCTCAACTTATATACAATTCGTATAGAAACAAATTTAAAAAATGTAGACTAAAATGAAGAAAACCGTTTTCTGTACATATTTTTGAAACAAACAAACTATGATTATTGTTGACATTGAGTGACACATAATAACCTATTCTCAGATTGACTTTAAGAATAAACATGTACGTATATGTGTGTCAAACATATGGTAGTATGTGTTATGTGTTTTTTTTAATAATTAAATGTATTTCTAATGCATTAATGTTAAAAATATAAGTGTCCTGTCTCCGTAAATTCAGTAAAAAGCGGGACAAAGCTTTTGCTCCACGTATAAATATATATATTACCTATTTGCTTGTATTACTGGGCCCCTTTTTCTTTACCTACTCTGATTGAAGGGATTATATTAGTTCTAATATTAGATACTAGATGGTTCTGTATGTATAAACTGTTACATGCGTTAAAAAAAAGAATAGTGTTGTTGATTATCATTTTCGATCCATAAAACTTTTTTTTTGCGGACTGTAGTGGGCCGCTGTCAATCCTGGGCCCCTAGGCAGTTGCCTACTCTGCCTTAAGGTTAATCCGGCTCTGCTCATCACGAATCATCGGAGTTCAATCTTGGTAGACGGAACGATGCACTTGCTCTGGTGTATACCTCAGATGTGCACACAAACAAAATCTTCAATTACATTATCTATTTATTAACTCTTCTGTGATAATGCATTTATGGTTTCTTGTTTGAAAATAAACAACAAGCACTGTATAGTATATATTAACTTTATTTAAATTTTATTGATTCTATTTAATCAATTAAATCGAATAAGGAAATTGTTAGAAATAACTGCAACATAGGAAATTAAATCTACCCTGAAGATTAAACATAAAATGGGGTACAAAGATTGTTGTTACTATAGTAAATTGTTTTAAAATAAGTGTTTATACCTTTCGATGACCTTCTAAAAGGCCATTAATATGTTCTTATTTCTAACAATCTCCTTTTTGCAACATAAAAGTTATTTACACAAAAACATTCTATCAAATCTAAGATTGTTTGATTTTCCTACATGTAGGTACTATGTCTGCCTCGTAAATGGCACATTTTCATACAATTGTTCAAGATCTATTTCAGTTATGAATCTGGAAATAGCCATAACGTGTTGTACAATAATTATCAAGTTCAAGTTGTCTGTAGAAAATACATTTTATTATTATTTGTACCATTTAAAGATGATAAGTAAAATGTGTTCGCTAAAACACATAATTCTAATTTTACTTATTCCTGATTTTTAAATACTTTGTTTTTTTGCACATAGGTAAATCATAGTGCGCTGCATAAAAATTAATAATGTATTAAAATTATTGCTATTTACTGCACTAACATTTATTTTTAAAACTCAATTTATGTAATAGGTACAAAGTAGACAGCAATTAAATGGGACGCGAAAAGTTGCGATAAATTTACAGTAATATAAACTGTATGAAATAAATCAGGTTCGGAAAGGATTTTCCTAACTGTACATTGATAGAAATAGCAAGTACTATTATGACCAACCTGCTTAACTTTAAATCTTATTCTAGTGCTATATAACATTTTACATCTTTATAGATATATTAATTGGGTTGGAATGTTAGAGCATTGAACAATGATTAACTTCAATCTAGTCTTATAACCTATCAAATTAGAAATTATGTACAATAACTAGTTTAACGTGAAATAACTAAAATAGGTAAATATTTTAAAACAGAATTCATATAACCTGTCATACATAAGAAAAGATCAAGGTAATCATAGTTAAAAAGCGAAAAAGGACAGAGATATAACTTTATTATGTGTACACCTATATCACTAATAGAAAGTTTGTTTAATCTAACAGAATGTTTCACTCGGTCTCCTATGAAATAGTTATGGTTAAATTTAAATGTGTAGCCAATTTTTCGCGCATTGTAAATTTAATAATATATTTTAGAATTATATCACATTTAAAAAAGGTAATTTATTTAAATATGTCATTTAATACTTATAATCATGGGATCAATGTGTTATAAAATTTAATTATCTACTTATTTGTTTAATTATTTATTAGGGCAGCTCTTAGCTCATTGAGAACTCTTAGGTATGTTATGTTAATTTCTCTTAATTATTCTTTTCTATGCCTAAGAAGTTAATCCAATATTGTATTTTGGATCACGGAATTTGACTCCAAAATCGTAGCATTTTAATCTTATAGAAACATCAGTCCAAATACTTATATAAAAATACCCCTACGGTGTTCATAAATTAATTTTTAAAAGTCGACATCGTGTAAAGTGCAAATAAATAGATAAAGTGTGTCCAATTTTCCTCAAAGCATAATTGAGTATTTTAATTGATGTTTAGAAATAAAGGAGATACACTAAGGTCTAATATCTAGGTTTGTGGTTATGGTGGGGACGGTGCGAGGGTTGCCAGTCGGGGTGGCGCGGCTCGCGGTGGTGATGGTGGTGGTGGTGACGGCGCTTGTCTCTCGCATGCGGCGCGGGGTACACGTCGGAAACCACCAGCTCGGAGCCATCCTTGGGGGCCTCCCTCTCGTGCCGCCTATGGCCGTGGTTCGTGCCGGCAGCCTCGTGGAGCTCCTCCCATGCCTGTCGGTAGTACCTGTTGAGGCCGCTCCGCGACTCGGACGAGGACGAGTCCAGCGACGCGACAGTGTTGCAGTCGGGGGACACGTGGTGTCTGTACCGTTTACCGTCGTGGTGTTTCCTGCTAACATTAAAATATTTTATTTAGGTTGTTATAAACACAAAGCGATACAAAACGTTGATACATTTTTTTTTCTTTAGATTAAGATTTGCTGAAAGGTACACGCTTAAATAAATGTATATTTATTAATAACAATACGAGATTTAAAGCTGCAGAGCCCAGGCTAATAGGATACGTGAGATTGCAGTGAATCGGGTGCAATTTTTTATAAGTATTTACAACAAATAGTAACTATCATAGGTACCAATTTCGTACATAGACATGATTTTTTCAAAATTGCTCAATATGTCAGTAGGTACGTGGAAGAAAAAAAGTAGACAATTTTTTTCAAAATTGTTATTAAATATAATTTTTGTTTTATTGTGGCTAAAATTGTGCATCGGCGTGTGCTTTGTGCGCTGAAATGCAATTCATAAAAAGACAAGTCAAATTGTTGATCGATATTTTAATATTTGCAAAGTTGTTCTGTGTCCGGTGCGCGTGAGGTGCGATGCGGAGTGACACGGTGGCTGTCGATAGTGTACCTATAGTACAAGTTTTCCAATAAACAATCTACTATCTACTTAATAATTATAATCGCTTTGGGTCCTTAATGGACCTTGGAGTAAACTCAAAATTTTGTGTGGTATATTAGAGGTGAATATATTTTTAATCACATGTTGAAGCAAATTT
>DWNR01005328.1:0-10252 GCA_018250455.1 Polygonus leo
TTTACTCATGCTATTAATCCTTATCAAAATAAATTATTTCATCACTAAGTACAGTTTATGTAGATAATATTTGGTCTTTGAATGATAAAATTGGACGTTTGGTTTTGAAGTTATGGTGAAATGGCAGGACAACGTTTGCCGGGTCAGCTAGTGTCTTACATATGAAAGTCTTATATATCAGCTTATATATGAAAATACCGTATCACCAGAGTATCGTTTGACTACGAAACTACGTGGTAATTTTTAAGGCGGAACTCTGTCTTGACTCGTGCTCACAATACTAGTAGTATTATGCTGTAACTACCCATCAAACGAACACTCACTTCGCCTTATGGTAAAATCCACTTATTGATACGCGTATTCTTATAGATAGTAAATAGAATTCTAGAAAAAATATTTGTAACAGGCGACGACTTATTTGCACATTATTATTATAGCGCATTAATTACCTATATATTTAATATAATTAATGAATTTAGTATAATTTATTGACAGCACAAAAGCATCATTATTTTCATAGGGCAATCGATCCTGAAGGGCGCAATTATATTTGCTGCAATAAAAACTAAACTTCCTTAAACATTTCAATCTTCAATACTAAATCTAAACGGTCAGAATATTTCCATTGAAGATATTGTGCTGGGTTTATTATCGATCGTTTAATGAAACAAAAAACAGTTTATTTGAAACCGGCTTATTTTTAAATCGGTAAAACAGAAGTGTTATGCTTAATCGGCCTTAAACTTTAAAAAGTTTGAACACTTTTAAAAGTTATATCATTAATGTTTAATAATTGCTAGCCCTGGCTCATAACTGAGTGATCGTATGCACCGCATTATATCATCTGAGTGACATTTATCTGTACAGCAATTTGCTCTCTTTACTCATACTTCATTTGCATACCATTAAGGACTTTTGCTGCCCTTTTTACAGAGAAAACTTCAATCGATATTTAATTGGTCGTTAGCGAACGGTTTCATTTTAATATTTTAAAATGGCGGTGTGGGGATGTGGGTGATTAAACATAGAAAGCAGGTTAGAAAAAATCAAAAGTAGATTACGTGAAGAAAAGAGGATTATAAAGGCACATGATCGGTCATTCATGTTCATGTACAAAAAATATGCAATACACGTAGCAGAAGTAATAATATATTTTTGGACCCGTTTTATTAGAGTATTAAGCAGATTTCTTTCTATTTTATGACAAAGTCAAAACGAAAGCATAATGTAAAAATGTTATTGTCGACTCGATGCGATGAAAAATATATGAACAATTCGCCTAAAATTCGAATTTATATTTAAGGTAACATATTACCTTAGCTTACCTACTTAATATATAAGAATCGAAATTAACATTGTTATAAAATATATATGATTATTAAAATAAAACATTTAGCCAACATGCCGACTATATGAAATCACCAAGTTTACGTAATTGCATACCGTTAAGTATATTGCAATTTAAGTGTATAATATCAAGCCCAGCTTCTATGTCGACAAGTTAAATGTTTTTTGCATTTCGTCATCTATCGCAAAGTGCATTACGTATGTTTCTCACGTCTAATCTGATCTTAGAACGTGATTCTCAAAGCTTTTCCTGATTCTACTAGCTTGGCTTGGTGATTTACACGACCGAATTATAGTCCTGTTTAAGAAGTTATAGTTTTAAAATATTTCTTGTTTTTAGATATTACTTGCATAATTGCTTCACATTCCGATGTTTTATCAATTTGAAATTCCGACTACCTTTCATTTATTACAACTTTATACTATAATACTTAATACTATAATACTCATCTACATATGTTTAACGTCAGTGAACATTTAGTGTTATATCACTTAATTAATTCTTTAATTTATCGGCTCTGATCGGCTTAAGCTTAGGTAGCATTAAATACAAACCCCAGTGTAAAACATCGTGGAAGTCTTTACTTAAAAGGCACAAGGTATATGCGTTTTTTTAAAGAATATGCGTAACCATATGCACCATAGCTTGCTGTGGATGTCTATGAGGAAATGTATAAAGTTTATACATATAATAATTTTGACATACACGTGTACATATTTATTTTATATAACTATTTTGAGTAGCAAACAAATTTTCAGTTTTCACTAAGTAGGCCACATATCTATGGGGGGAATGTTTAGACTTAACTGGCCTTAAAATAACCTCAACACACCATTTTCCCAAAGACGGATGCACTTCCTATATAAGTATAGGGTATTATCAAAATTTCAAATGATTAAAAGTTTGGACCAAAACACCTCAGTATACCTATTTATGAGGATTGAGTCAGATAGGTTAAGTAAAATTACCTTAGAAGGTAAATACACTTATATACTGGATACCTTAAAAGATGAAAGCAAGTAATGCTCAGAAGTGGACCTAGAATTTTAGTCTATATATGACTAAGTACAAGCTGGACCCAACTCACACGCAATACTAAGAATAAAAAGTTATTCTATTAAATATGTATGGCATGTTGCTCTGGTGTGTCTGTTTATAGTAATAGGCCGTGTGCTCTATGAATGAAATCCGGTTTGAAGGCCACTTAAATTATAATAAACCGCCGAGAAACAAGAATACAATTAAATGTTTAAATTGTAGACAACGTTGTCGTCGACAGAAATGGTCCTGATATGACAAGTTTATTTAAATTGTCCGTTGATATTTAAGTTTTTTGTAAATTGCACGAGGAAATAGAACATAATGAAGCTGTTATGAGAATGTCACCAGATCTTGAGTCAATGATTGCTTGTTATAATTGTAAAAAAATATTTTGAAGAGTGTGTGAGAGATGTGATATAAATTTGTTTTTTTTTATTTGCGACACTTTTAGCAATGTATTCTGCAATACGTCCTAATAAGTAAAATATAAAAGTGGACATTTAAAAAAAAACGTAAATAAAAGACAAAAATATTTTAGTCACTTCGAAAAGAAGAAGGATATCAATTTAGGAAGTTCCACCTTAATATTTATGTTATATATGGTACAAAATACACCTATTCCTTTTTTTCAATTATCTTAATATTTTAGCCTTTTCGATAAGGTTCAGTGTGGGGCAACTATTATTATATTTAGGTATCGTAGAACTTTCCACAAGTTTGTGCGAAGTCACGGAATTTCTTGGCGCCTATCTTACTGTGGCACGAGTAGTTTAATGATTCATGAATGCAAAACTACACTCGCGGATACAAGTGTCAAGTGTCGAGCCAACAATGAAGCTTATGTACTTCCCAGTTACAGTTAAGGTGGCAGAACACTTTCACTTCAGCTATGCAGCGTTGGACGATTATTTATTATTATGATTAATATTTGAGCCAACCCAAAAGGGATATATGTACCATCATCCCAACCCATCCACCAACTTCTATCTTTATCGTATTCAATAAATATTGATTGATTCAAGTCAACTATACTTCTTCTTCAAATCTCTATTCACTTGAGAATACCATACGTTTTTAGTACTTGCCCATCTATATGTCATCCCGGTTTAGTTTTGTATGTTCCTAAGACCGGACTTTTCCCTCATCCAGACCGCCTTTTCGCTTCAGTTTATATACTAGTAATAACTAATAAATACTTCATACTACTAAACTAAAACTGCTTGTTCTTATCATGTTTAGGTATTGTACCTAGGTTATTTATACTTTTTTTGATGGTTCGCATTTTTTGTCATGTTAACTGCAATGCTATGTCGAGTGTCCGATTGCACTCGATTAAGATTCGCTACCATCGACTTGGATAACCCGAGTTATTTCAACCACATTATCTCACAATCGCATCACTACCGCGAAGTCTTTTTCTACCATTTAACAAAAGTTAAGTTCCACTGTCGTTTGGTTACGTTACATTAGATTATAGCTGTTCACTTCTTCAGCGAAACACAAAAAGTGGTAAGGAGGATAACAAGGTTTGGTGTTTGTACTTCCTAGGTTCCGGTAGAAAACTAATACGTAATAAATATAAATAATATTTTATACATTCAGAAGAAGAACCATTGTTATGGTTATCACGAGTTACCATGGCAGGTACTAGGCGCACATGACATCTAGGAACTTTCCAACACATTGGATGACAGCTTCGGGCCGTTTCACTGCGCCAAAGGATGGGACGTGAGGACACCGCGCCCTCGTTTCCCTTGTCACCGCACGTCATGTTTTATTCAGCATTTGGTTTCGGTTGGCAGCTCTGACAACTGTCCACAGTCATGGTACGATATAGAAATGGCTGATGATGTCAAATATTGTCAAAATTTCTAATGGTTAAAGATTAGCTAGGTTAGGAAAATTGAAAGTTATGATAATAATACACACACACACACATCTTCACGCCAAATCCCTAACGGGGTAGGCAGAGAGTATCGAGTGCTAAACTGCACGGTTCTGGCATACTTGCATGATAATGATTAAGATCAAATGATTATTATTATTTTACCATGTGACAATCGTAAGTTATTCACATTCTAGTTATTCGATCAAAATTAGCAGGCTCGAATTTGTATGCTTCCTAATTTTATATGAATGAATTTAATAGGTATAAGAAGTTAAAAATGACCTTGTTTCTTAAACTGATTGGTAAAAGAAAAATACATTAATAATACATAGTTATAAAAAATAGTTTATTCGGATAGAATAACAAGTACCTATGTATTTGCACCAATAACGGGTAATTCTATTTTGTTGTAGGTCTATTTGAGTCAAAAACAGAAATGCATCCTATTTCTGTAAATAATGTAAAACTTTGGCAATGTGAATAACATAAAATTGTACAACTGACTTTTTGTGAATGCATCATACATAAACATTATTTTTGGGAATGAGAATTGAGGGTCATATTCTACATAATGTAAATGTTCCAAACATTTATAGTCTGCTATAGAATTATATGTTAAATAATAAGATGTATGTAGATATAATACATTAGATATTTATTGATATAATGTACAGTATCCAAAAGAAGTGCAAGTTGCAACTGAAAAATGTTAAACCTATATATATAAATATTAAATGAAAACTATCAAATTAACAATAAACACTGGAAGAGCACTTTATAATTTTAAGAACAAACTTGTTTAGGAATAGTGAAAGATTTATGTAATACATTGTATAAGCTTTATTAAGCTTTGTAAGTTGAGATAAATAGTATTTCATTTGCATTTTTATTATAAAATTCCTTGTTAACCGTAGTGAAACAGTAATGGTTATTAATAATTCTGTATGTACAGCTGTAACATACATTTATCATTGTAAAAGTTATCTTTATTTTCATGTTTCTATAATGGTTAATACTACATAATACTTTTATAACTTGATTTCAAGTGTTAAAGATATGCCGAACAGACTAATATACATATATTATATACTTATTCGTATAAATAAATCGTCAAAGGTTAAACTATAAAGCGTTACCTCATTTATAATTATTATATTCCGGTTTACTTAGCAGTCGCTTAACTAAAGCTTTCTTTTTATGTACTATACTTTTTATAAGGGCATATAGATATGATATAAGTATAGATGTTAATGTTAAGCATAAAATATAATTATAAACTTTATGAGTATATTAATTTTTATAGTCAAAATTGTCTAATAAGGCTTAAGTTTGAATTATTATTAATAGATAATAATGTTCTAATAATAATTATAAACTAACGTAGGTACACCATGTAGCTTAGTATAGCTTCCATGTACATGTACATATTTACGGTAAAAACTTATCTCTAATATACATATAAGTACATTCACAAATTTATATGAGATTGGAGCCGTGTGCAAAAAGTGACTACTATGACATGACGCTCATTTTACTACGCAAGGGTCCGTGTATGGGCCGACTGGCTCAATTCGTTAACCTTACAAGAATCTGAAGCAATCTCGACTCATAGAAATGGTTAAAGTTGCTACAAATACTTTATTTGGTTATCCTTCCGTCATATACTGATGACTCAGCCATGTACCTAAAATGGAGCTATCATTAACTGGCCGATTTATGGGCTGACTTCCGACGCATATATTATGATTATTTTTTGGTATACCTACTGAAAATATTTTTTACGTGGTGCAATCAATTTAGAAAGGAATCAAGAAATTTTCTTGGATTAAAGTTTTCAAACTACGTTATGTTATCAATATATTAATACGTGAAGCAAAAACTTTGTTCCCCTTTTTAGAGACATTACGGGGGCGGGGGAGTATGAAATTTGACAGGGTTAAAGTTTATATGGAGAAGAAGTGCAGAAAGCTAATATTTTTATAATTATTGCACTATAAATACATTACTTTAATAAAAAAAGCATTACACACACTACCGTACATTTGACACATACATGTTTATGGGTAGAGTCTGTTGTCAACCTGACTTTATGTCATTAAATGTCAATAATAATGATTGCAATAGGTATGTATACATATTTTGTTTATTTAGAAAACGGTTTTCTTTATTTCAATCTTTATTTTATGGGCTGTTTTTTATTATGCTTGACTTTCGAGCACCAGCGACCTCTAGTAGGTAATTATTATTAGGTATTGTACTAGGACTGATCTATAATATCAACAGTAAATTATTTGTAGATCAGCAGTATTTAAATAGTTGAAGTTAAATAGTAGAAATTGACACATTCACGAGTACTTATTAAGTTCCTTATATTTCAATAAATTCGCAAGGCGTCGGTCGTTTTGCACCATATAAGCACCGATTTTAAATGACGGTTTGGTAATAAAATAGACTTACGTATTTCGTTTTAATAACATATTGTTTCTTTAATTGCCTACACATTCTTTTGATAGAGTTATAAATCGAAGATAATTATACCTTCATATGCAAATCGTGTAGAAATATCAAGTTTCGTCGCCACGATCGTGGTGGCCTCTCGCATGTGAATAAACTTTTGTTGTATTCTGTGACACGCGATTTTTAAGCCCCTAACATTGTTTGTGAAGTTTGTTAGTCCGTACAAAACGACATGTCATTTGAGACGTCATATCGGCGATAAATTGGCGATACACCGTTTGAGATGGGTCATGAAATACATATTTGTAAGTATAGGTATATGATTAATATTATTGTAAAGGCTTTGTTCCTTAAATTCTTTTGCATTAGCAATTTGCGGATCATTCGAAAATATGTAGTCGCTGGAAATACTTAGCAGCTAAACATGGTTATAAAGTCTACTCTGTAAGTGGCCATATGGGCACATACAGATTCTGTAAGTAACCTAAAGACTAAGCCAGGTAACTAGGCAATGGACTGAAAGCCTCGCTCAACATCGATCTTAATCTTGAGTTCATTTTATAAATACGGCCCTAAGAATTTATAAACACTTAGCGGCATTAAGCTGCTAAGTGTTATGCCGCTATAGCCGCTGTTATTATGATATATAAGATAATTCTTCGGGCCGTTTTAATAAAGTGATCTCAAGATTAAGATCGATTTTGAGTGAGGCTTTCAGTACTTAAACCGCACTCAAGATCTATCTCAATCTTGAGTTCACTATTAATACGACTCTTAGTCTTTAGGTTACTTACAGTTACTTACAGAGTACCTATGTATATGGCCACTTACAGAGTAGACTTTATACCTATGTTTAGTACTTAAACTGAATGGTCTCAATAAAGTAACGTATGCATAATAATTATGCAACAGTGCGTTAGGACAACGTGTTTCTTGAGGGTAATGACGTGTTTACTCCAAACTGATTGTTGTTATTATGCAGCATACATCATACTGCCATAGTTGACCGTCTATTTAAATTAATGACGTTCTTTAATAGCGACTAGGATTCCGTGAATCGTGGGTTCCATGACAAGTACAAAATATTTTTCTAACTTTTTTTTCATGATAGGCATAAGCAAGCCTGTCTCCAGTTTACGGATTATCGTTGAATTTTATTTCGCATTAGCAATATATAGTATAGAAAATATGTAGTCGCTGGAAATACTTAGCAGGTATTAAGCCGCTAAGTGTTTATAAAGAGTTATTATGATATATAAGATAATTTTTAGGGCCGTATTAATAAAGTAAACTCAAGATTAAGATCGATCTTGAGTGAGGCTTTCAGTCCATTGCCTAGTTACCTGGCTTAGTCTTTAGGTTACTTACAGAGTATGTGTATGTGGCCACTTATAGAATAGACTTTATACCCGTGTTTAGTATTTAAACTCAATGGTTTCAGTAAAGTAACGTATGCATAATATGCAACAGTGCGTTTAGTAGGACGACGTGTTTCTCGAGGGTAATGACGTGTTTACTCCAAACTGATTGTTGTTATTATGTAGCATACATCATACTGCCATAGTTGACCGTCTATTTAAATTAATGATGTTCTTTAATAGCGTCTAGGATTCCATGAATCGTGGATTCTATGACATGTACAAAACATTTAAAGTTTTTTTAACGTATAAAGGTAGCCAACGATCATGCAGTTCATCTGAAGGTACGTGTTGCTGCGGCCCATGGACATCAGTAAGTCAGCAAGTACAATTAATCATATCTAAGTTTGATCACAGATGCGTTACTATCCCTGAGGACTACGATGTTCGCCTCGTGTATAGCCGGCAACATGTCTTTCCAAACCGAAACATACGGATTGCATCATGGAGGATTACGAGGGTGGCGGTGGTACCTCCCCGGTCAAAATAAACGAGTTTTACCACCTGGCAAAAGTAACTCGTATTGGACTAAGGAGGTACCACAGCTGCTGTCATAATACATTGTATAGATTTTTTTGTGTTTTGGCTATATATGAGGTTAAAAATGCTAGATGTACTAAGATGTACTAAGTGATTGGTTACAAATATCCATGGTGATAGTGACCCCTTGTCATTAGCTTGGGCTATAAATTGTTTATGATATAAAATTACAGAATCTTAAAAATAATGTAGCCAGCCACATCCATGAACAAAGCATAATTTAATTGTACTTTATAAACAAAAACATTAAATTAAAACATTGTATCAACATGGCGGACAATTATCTTAAACGTCAATTCAATTTGTCATTGTCAATTATCAACATTGATAATAGATATGCATACCTTACATGTCATATGATAATACGTAATTATTACTGTCTTGTGGAATTTCAAAATGGCGCTGTCAGTCAATAATGTATTTTCGGATGATTGATTTCTTATATTATGTTAATAGATATTTTTTTTTATATTTAATTAGGTATTGTAAAGTTAATTTTCAATCAAGTAACTGATTTTTAACTGTATAAATATTTTACTTAATTTATATTATGTTAATGCAAAAACCTAGTATCCAAGGTATTGTTGTCGAAAAAAAACAATGGAAATAGATGTTTGGAATTGGATGTACTACGAGAGGGGTTAATATATAGTATACTGTAGACAGATAGTATCTTAGGTTGTATTTACGACCGACCGAAAAATAAGGCAGATTTTAAAACATATTAAGGTAATAATAAATTAATAGTTATTAATTCTAATCAATATGTTAAAATATCAATTACACTAATCTTCGGAAAGATCTAGAAGTTTGCGCCACCTATCGACACATTCCCGCGAACACGCGATCGTTCTACTCCGCGAGGCAGCAATGCGCGGTAGATGATGATATTGCACCAAACACAGTGTTCATAACAAATAGACACGCCATTTCTCCAATGAACGCTTGTTTACAAATTATATGTTGGTAACAGTAATATAGAGACTTGATTATAATAAATAATTATTTAACTATCGAGTTAACTTCAAAAATGCATACAGTACTTTGTCCTTTATTTTATTTTTTTATTTATATTTTCAATTATCGTAAATTTCAAGTACGTTCATGCATTTTTTTATTTTAAGTACAAATAACAAAATAATTATTATAGTCAAGGTCTCTCCTAGAGTTCATGCTCAATTACCATCACTTAAAACACATCACGAAACAAAGATCACACAAGCCAAAAAAATTAAGAGTTCCTTATTTTGTACACAGGTAATTTCTATTTATTACGTGGTCTGTGGCATCGATGCACTCAGCCGATGTTATCTGTGTATCATTACATTATTTAATTTTTTATCTGTGAAATAATTTCAAACTTCGCTCCGCAAATAGAATGGAACAGGAAATGACGGTTATGAATTCTTTGCTGATTCATCTCATATTACGTTTGCGAATTAAAAAAAATACCTTTTGTTACACCACTCTAATGACTAAACTAATCTATACATATAATAAAGCTAAAGAGGGTCAAAAGTCTGTACATGGAAGATATTCCAAAAAAAATTGACTGGGGAT
>DWNR01005329.1:0-10252 GCA_018250455.1 Polygonus leo
AAGAAATAAAATAAATGTGGTGGAAAAGCAGCGTATCAGTGCCTCTCTCAAAAAAACTTACCCGTGTATACACGAGGTGAACACTCAGTCCTCAGGGGTAGCAACGCACCTGTGATCAAACTTAGCTATGATTTAATCGTACTGGGGGATGATTGCTGATGTCCCTGAGTGACAGTGACCACTTACTATCAGGTGGACTGCATGCTCGTTCGCTACCTTTAAACGATTAAAAAATTAAGAAAACTAACATGGAACCAAGAATCTCATACGAGATACACAACCATATGACACAATATATTTTGTAATGCGCATTGTGAATTGTTTTCTATGTATTTTTACAGAGGTACCTATCGTCCCGGGTACTGACGGGCCTATCACAACCAAGGAGGAAGCTTTAGCCTTCTGCAAACAACATGGACTTCCTGTTATATTTAAGGTAAATTATTATCATAGACTGTCATTGAACTATTACTATAGTTTATTACATATTTATTCATAAGGATTTTTTTAAATTAATAAACTTGTTTTATTTTTATAGTATCAAAGTAGGTAACGAGCCTGTAATCGATGATGATAGTCACTGTAACCCATATACATGTAATCAACTTCAGATAGATGTCGCTGTCACTTATCAGGATGGAGATGATCACCTCTTACATAAGTGTGACCGATAATTTCATCTTTCCGACAGAGCGTGCTAAGTCTTTCCAACATAACTTAATACAATACTCGTAGTATCTACCACCTCCAGATGCTACTCGTATTATCTTCCGCCTTTGAACTGATGGAACTTCAAGAGTTCAAAACTTTTCGAGATATACAATCCTTAGGCGAGTGGGGCGATTACTCACCATAGTAAGGACGCTCCATTATAATTATACTATATTTCTCAGGAGGCTTTAGGGCTCAAATCCCCAAGTGTTCAAGTGATAATCTATCGTATATAGATATCATCACTATCGTATAAAGATAAAATGAATCCTTTATCCCAATTTTCTTCCAGGCAGCGTACGGTGGCGGTGGGCGTGGTATGCGAGTTGTACGTGAGATGAGCGAAGTAGCGTCCGCGTTCGAGCGGGCGTCCTCAGAAGCACTTGGGGCGTTCGGCAACGGGTCCATGTTTATTGAACGCTTCATCGAACGACCCAGGCATATTGAAGTGCAGTTGTTGGGTATGTTGTGTTAAAGGGTTTTTTATTTTGAATCTTTATTGGTTTTATTTACATTATATTATGTGTAATACATTCAAAAATATAATACATACTAATTATTCTTCTACTGGAAAAACAGGACTAAAATGAATTACCTTTTTAAATTAATTTATTTTGTTGAGTTGTTATTTTTTTGGTGAACAATGAACTAATGTAAAAAGGGACGTCTTTACGCAATAAATTAAAATATAAGATATTTTTGTTAGTCGTGTTGAAGTTGTATCAACCAATAAATGAATTAGAAAATCAATACATATTGCTGATAAAGCTGTTTTTATACACTTTTAATACAAAATGTTAAATTTTAATACTAAACAATTAACACTAAAATATAACATTTCTTGAGTTTGTATTTTCATTTTTTATTTACACATTCATTAATTCATTCATTCATCAATTCATTCAATAAAACACGGTACTAATAAGATACTATTTATACCATTTTAGGTGACAAGGCCGGCAACGTAGTGCATCTGTACGAGCGCGATTGTTCAGTTCAACGGAGACATCAGAAAGTGGTGGAAATTGCACCCGCACCTGGCTTGGACCCTGCCGTAAGTGTTTATAGCTATAATCTCTAGTTAGAGATGAACCAATTATTCGGTCTTATATGATTAACCGGGTCGATACCGAATATTTAAAAACTACAAATTTACAAAAGTAGCCAAATAATAAAATAATTATTTTAAAAAGAATGAGGATTATAGTTAACGAATAATAATAAGAACAATGTTTTAAACATCCGAATAACAAAACAGAATACTTTTAATCTCACAAATTAAGTTAAAATTTACTGTACTCTCTGTGTCTATTCCTGTGATCGAAACACCAATAAGGTTTGTATCCAAGGAGCAAATTTTTTGTTTTTTTATTCAATAGTTGTGTTGAAAATATTAAATATTTTCAAATAGATAGAAGACACGGTCTGCCTGACCCGCCGCATTAGATGTTGCATATATTATTCCGTTAGGGATTTGGCGTGAAGATGTGTGTGTGTGTGTATATAAATATTATGAAAAATATATTGAATACGAAATTTTATAAACAGAATACTTATTTTATGTTATATCACTATTTACAGACCCGGAAAAGGATGACAGACTGCGCAGTACATTTAGCGAGACACGTGGGTTACGAAAATGCAGGAACTGTTGAGTTCCTTCTGGATGACAAGGGCAACTTCTACTTCATTGAAGTCAATGCTAGGTGAGCATTGGTGCAAGCTAATCACTAATTTATTACAGTTTAATTTGATTAAACTCCATTCAGAATCATTAGACGTTAGGCCATAAGCAAAGACTGCTTATGATTCTGAAGTATGTATGGATATATTTTCCACATTAATAGTAGTCAGAATCCCATTTGTCTATTTTTTTCTTAACAAAACTAGCACATCTAGCTGATGATAAGTATTATTACTTGTACGCCGTCCACGGACTAAATGCCTCAAAGAAAATGAAGTTCTGCTAGATGTCCACATAGGTGGTGCTTCATATGAACACTGACCATTTCGATCAAAACGCAAATTACGCTTAATGCTTATAAACTACTGTTACGCAGAAATAAGTACCAATCCGGACCATACAGATAAGAACATATATTTTGTCCGTACCCGTACCACCTCTAGAATAATATTATACCATACTTTAACGGCATACCATCTAAACTTTTGATATTTTTTCCAGGTTACAAGTGGAACACACAATCACGGAAGAAGTGACCGGTATAGATCTGGTTCAATCTCAGATCCGGGTGGCGGAAGGAATGACGTTACCTGAACTAGGGTTGACACAAGACAAGATCCACACTCAGGGCTTCGCTATCCAGTGCAGAGTGACCACTGAGGATCCGGCTAATAACTTCCAGCCTTCCACCGGCAGGATTGAGGTGTTCAGGTTAGTAATAAAAAAATGTGACGTCACCAATGTGAAATTAATTTTAAAAACTTATATAATATGCTCTGTGTAAGTTTTTACCCAAGGAAAAAACTTACGGCCATATTTGGTTGAACAAACATCAAGTAAAACTGCAGCTACTGTCCGTAAATTCACGTATAAATAATATGAAATAAAATTATTTAGCGCACAATAATTATAGCAATGTAAATTACATTTACAACATAATATAAACATTGTTAGTACAGCAATATTTGTGTCCAAGTATTTTGTTGGTGTACGAAAACTGCTTCGCATCGCGATTATGAGTTGAGTTTGAGACATGTAACTAACTGTGTTTCGGTATAAGATAGAATTAGAAAAATTGTAATTAATAGACGAGCCAAGCTTACCGACAAAGCTCTCAGAATAAATATTATTATTACAATAATTTTATTACAGATCCGGTGAAGGAATGGGTATCCGTTTGGACTCGGCTTCAACTTACGCCGGTGCCATCATATCTCCGTACTACGACTCATTGCTTGTTAAAGTAAGTTATTGTTCTTTACCGTAGACTTTGATTTTATTATGAATGTACATAGTACCTACTCAGGAATAGTTACGTTATGTTACGCATGACCTAAGTAATCTTTTATTGCACGGCGTGAAGTTAGCTCAACGCCGTACAATAATACACAACTTAGGTAACGAGTATCGTATACCATTTTATAGCAAGTGTGACATAAACCCACCCCGGATTTATGTTTCGCAAAACGAACTAAAGCTGTCCGTTTCTCTTTGTCTTTATCACTGAAAATCGCAACGCTATCCCTATGTTGTGTATATTTTCTGTGAGCAAACCAATTACATTTAAATGTTTTTTTTTGCATGAGTGAAGTTAGTCGATTCATTTACGCACCGTGCAGAAATAGGCAACTTAGGTCATAGAAAAGCGTGCGTAAAGTGCGGCTTTGGGTCACGCTGTGCTATAAACATAATTAAGTGTAGGCATACGATTGTGCAAAACTGTTTCTTGTCTTCTTGTGTATTACTTAGAGTGCTCTGACCGGCCCTCACAGGGACGGATCTCTTAAATCGTAAATTACTTCACTTAAAATTCTTCATTCACTTAAAATTCCTACAGCGTGTGTATGAGTATGACTATTGTTACGTGGGCAATATGATCCGTGGGCAATGTGATCGAGGAATCCTTTGTGAATGAATTAAGTATATAGCACTACATCTAATCTTCTTTAGATAAAATATCATCTGTTAAAAGGTTGAACAGGAGTTACATTAGCTTGGCCAACGTCTAACTATTTTGGTACTACAAAAGATAATTTATTCTTATTATCAATAGGTGATCTCTCACGCGCAAGACCTGGCCGCGTCGGCCGCTAAGATGAACCGTGCGCTGCGTGAGTTCCGTATACGCGGCGTCAAGACCAACATTCCTTTCCTTCTCAACGTGTTGGAGAACCAGAAGTTCCTTAACGGTACGTCTATTTTTGTGAATGTAGCAAACAGACGAATAGTCACAGTCTTATAATATACAGCGATTTTTTTAATATCGAAGTGATTATGAATGTGGAAGTGATTATGCTACAAATGTAGTTATAAGATTTTATAAATGTTTTTCTGAAGATTTGTAAAAGTAATATAAGATAAGAATAATACTACATTAATTTGCTTCAGAATGTCTGTTATTTTCGATTATCCTCTATTTTATTATAAGCTACTGCAGATTCAAAAACTTAGTTGGTATGATAAACTATACATATTAGGTATAAAACCGATAGGTAGTTGTGCGTGGTACTTTAGGGTTCCGAATCCATGGGGGATCCTTACTCTGCTGCCTGTTGATCACAAGGGTTTATCGCTTGATCTCTTAATAGATTCTTGAATTTTACAGTTTATGTATTGGTGAAGCCAAGTCTAATGGGCTAGAGTTTATTTGAACATATTAAAGGTAATTTTTTTATCCCATAAAGGTAGCTAAAGATCATGCAATCCACCTGATGGTAAATGGTCACTGCCCCCCATGGACATGGACAATCATACTTAAGTTTGATCACCGATGCATTGTTACCCCTCAGAACTAAGATGTTCGCCTCGTGTATAAGTGTAGCCGGCAATCACGCCTCTCCAAATCGAAACACAATAATTGTTTCACGGAGGAGTACCTCCCCGGTCGAACTAAATGAGTTCTACCACCTGGTTATAAGCGCACTTATTTCAAATTTATATAGTAATAATAATAATACTAACTAACATCCAAAGGCGCGGTGGACACGTACTTCATCGACGAGCACCCGCAGCTGTTCATGTTCAAGGCGTCGCAGAACCGCGCGCAGAAGATACTCAACTACCTCGGCTACGTGCTCGTCAACGGACCGGCCACGCCCCTTGCGACCAAGATACCACCTTCCGACGTCAAGCCGTATATACCGCCGGTGCCTTTGGGTAAGTGCTCAGTTCAGATTTCGTTTTTGTGATCCTTAATCAGGTTTAAATGAGTTTTTAGTACTATAAATGAAGAAGTATGTAATATTTATTTGTATGTACGATTTATAATAGGCGTGATGACAAATGTTGACAGTTTAACCCAATTTATTACATTGTTCCTATCTACTTCAAATTGCGCGCGAAATCGCTTTTAGGTGTCACAGCGCCCTTTACCTTATATTTAAAGATATTAATAGATATCAAAAATAAAAAATAATAAGTATCGATGGTTATCGAACGCTGAAACAATGGCGTTTATAGGTCATGTCATGGTAAGGTTTTGTAGGTACATAAGAATGTCTACTATAGTAATGTATTTCATATATTCCACTCAAAGAATAAACTGCCGTAATACCGGCGTTTAAAGGTCAAGTTGATTGTTATTATATATAAAGTTGAATGGATTATTTGTTAACACGTCCTATTCTTTAGAACTATCAGATTTGAAGATTATAAATAGATAAAGATCATTATATATTTCGTTCTTCAATATAAATAGATTCTCTGAGAATAATTCTTTGAAATCCAGACACTACCTAGAAGCCTATAAACAATTTGTACCTATAAATATTTTTCGTAGGTGTCAAAAGTATAATAATACCAATGAGTGTTAGGAAAAGTTTTGCTTACATTACATTGGTGTTTTAACACCAGGTATGAATCTCACTTTAAGACTATATTGCTAATCAGTTGTTCTAATCTAACGAGAGGGTACTCTTTTTATTATCACAGTCGCATTGAATATTCATACGGTATCACAATAAAGTCGCTCATTTTAAAATTGTATTTTATGAACAGTCTGCGTTTAATAATATTAAAGGTAAAAATTAAGGTAAGATGTAAAATCCTCAACATATAACTTTGAACTCTTTATGAGTCATTAATATTGATAATATTGATGATATTAAAAATCTGTATTGAACAATATGGCCTATAATATATTATGTTTAAACTCATTTTAATATCTCAATTGTAAAAGATATTGCCAGACCAATTACAGAAGTATGTATTTTTATAGCTATGAAAAGTTTAACTTTGTTGTGCGTCGAATATTTTATATATTTTTATAATATATCATGTTTTTATACCAATGTATTAGTATATAGGGTAATTTAACTCAGATATTATTTGGCTTAAAGCAATTTTAATAAGTACTAAAATACATGTGAATAACTAAAAGGCTTTTTATAACATACAATTGTTTAATTTAAATCGATGTTTAACAGTTGCTAATCACAAATCTTTGTCTATCAGTTACTTTTTATAAAGATAAAAAAATTACAATTAATTTCATTATTTTCATTTGGGATCTATTATATGTGTAACAAATCATAAAAAATAATTCATAACCAAAATAAAGCATGGGATAACCATGAAATAATACAATATTCATAATTACTTGATTAAATGTTACATTAATTGAATTGGTATCAAACATTTTTTATAATGAAGGATGAAATTTTATTTCAAGTTCAAGGTTATTTTATGAGTATCAAGTGCACTTCAAAGTAACAACGAGTGTTATGAAATAAAATTAATGGTGTTAAAACTATATGTTCGCAGAATTAAGAATATAAATCTGAGGCAGTTATGATGAGAAAAAAATACATCTAAGACAATAAATATATACACGAGAATATACACCATTAATTTGTGTATCTTGCTGAAAAAAAAACATGAAAGACTATGCTTCTAAATATTGAGAATTTAATGATGTTTTCTTAGGAGGAGTAAACATTACATTAAATCAAACATGGGATACATTAATTCAGTTCTAACAAGAACATTGAATGAGTGTAACATTTATTTATATATTTTATAGCGAAAATGTATTTTATGCTTGCGATGTATACAGTAAAATGAACATTTTATTTATAATGTGTTCCCTCTTTTCCAGTGCGTTCTGGGCATGGTATGTTCGGATCAATTTTATAATGTATTGCTGTTTTGCAGTGTCATAATTGTACTAAAATATTATACATAATTAACGGGAACACGTAGAATGTTAGAGCACGTTGATGTTTATTTGCAAATATATACTTTATGATATATATTTGGTTATGGTTTTCGCATCAAGGTAAAATTTCATACTTCATTACTTTGCGCAAACAAAATTATGTGATATTTGACAATAGCTGTTGGAGCTACATGTGGTAGGAAAAAAATGTAAAATTAAAAAAATATATATATTTTTCACACACGCAGTAAAACACAAAAACAAAAGACAAGTCATTTTAACAGTTTATTTTGCATCAATTTTGTTTGCAATCACTTACTAATGTACTAGACGGAGGCAATTTTCTGTTAATACATGTTTTCATTTCGTACTCACATTATTATTTAGCCATACGTGCACACTATTGACGATGTTGCACTACGCCATATTTTTTTTACTAAAAATATTTTTCAGACCTTTCGCCTGAGGCCATTAAAAGACAGGAATTGACAGGGGAGAACACAGGTGAGAAATACGCTTTTTTGTTTAATCGGAGACGAGGTTTCGCTTCTAATTGTGTTGTAAGCTTCAATTAATATGTTTGGGATACGCTTTTGTGTGTTGTGTTCTTATACGCTTTTTGATACTTGATATATACTTTTGATTGATACTTGATAGATTTGATTTGATACTTGATAGATACTTTTTGAGTTATTTGTATAAATATTTTTATATGGAACGAAATGTAAAACTACTTAAGAAATTCCTTTTTTATTCGATATAATGGTAAATAAAGTTTATGTAATTTTAATTTTAAATGAAAAATTGTGTAATAGATATGTTTGTGTCAATGTATCGCCCGTTGTACCTGTATAATTTGTTTGTATACTGGGCACTATTATTTTTAATTCACACGCTTATTTACCGTATAAGCGTTTAAAATCCAAATAATCATCAGATTAGTCGAAGAATATATTAACAAAAATTAATAAAACATGGTCGCATAAGACATATTTTAATACGTGATTGAGTGCTTTTTACATTGTTGTGATAAATTGCACGTTTTCGTCATTTTTCAGTGTGTTTAGTGAACAGTCATTTGTATCTTCTAACTTCATAAATACAAAATGACTTCATTGAAAATTAGTACAATAAATTACAATATTCAAGATTAAATTTGATATTCATATTTGTATACACTATGCAATTTTGGCTATGGTTTACTCATTAATATCTCCATTTCTTAAATCGTGCTATATGCTTAAATATATCAAATATATAATTAATATTATATTGGGAATATGAAACAAGGAGAATAATTTACGATAATGTTAAATTTAATTAAAAATTAAGAATTTGTAAGCTGCGAGTAAAAGGATTATATTTACATGGGTTTTAAGAAGCCTAATACTATACAAGCTATGGATTTAATATTGTTCTAAAATTTTAAACGATTCCTTTACTAATTTATTAATATAAATATATTTTAGTACCGTATTGAGACGATGTTGTTCATGATTCACCGAATGAATATCTTAACAATAAAGGTTTTGTTACTATTCCGCCAAAATAGGTCACAAATAGAAAAACGATTTATTATGTGGATGTGATGTTAATAGTCTTATTAATGTAATGAATTGTTTTTTATTATAATTTCTAACATAAATATTTACAGCGGTACAACCACCAAAGGGCTTCAAACAGATACTCAAAGAGGGTGGCCCTGAGGCGTTCGCGAAGGCGGTCCGCCAGAACAAAGGGCTCCTTTTGATGGACACGACCTTCAGGGACGCCCACCAGTCGTTGTTGGCGACGAGAGTGAGGACCCACGACTTGCTGGGCGTGTCGCCCTACGTCGCACACAACTTCAGTAATCTGTACTCGTTGGAGAACTGGGGAGGCGCTACTTTCGATGTAGCTCTTAGGTAAATACTACTTTATACTTATTAGTTTATATAAGTGTGTTATGTTTTAGAATACTATACCTCTGATAAAAAAAGGCTAAACATTAATTCAACCGTTCTCAAACTTCCTCATGATAAAATGTGTATGATATGTCTATCTATGAATATGTACGAACATATGCATACGAACGATGCGAGTACGTACTTCACAACACTGTCAACCAAAAAATCTTTGAATCGACAAGCATTCTACGGCTCACACTGACCATTGTCTCTAGAAACTTATTTTTTAACATAGTATAGAAGTGGCAAACGCATATATACACCCGTCATCAACAATAAAGTTCTACCAGAACCGCCCATCTCAGTACTTAGGTGTAGCCATGTTATATACATAATAATAAGCTATCTCAATAGGACTTCAATACTATTTGATTGTAACCACTTGTTAAAAAGTCAAGCCTGTGAAAAGTAGTTTGCTATAATTTTGCTATAAGTAGAAAAAAATCTATACCTAATTGCAGATTCCTCCACGAATGTCCCTGGGAGCGTTTGGAAGACATGCGTCGTCTCATCCCCAACATCCCCTTCCAAATGTTGTTGAGAGGTGCCAACGCCGTGGGCTACACCAACTACCCTGACAATGTTGTCTACAAGTTCTGTGATATGGCTGTAAGTTAACTTGATTTTGACTAATTGTAATCATCGTTGATTGTGAAGGGCTGTGTTTATGTGAAGAACCTTTTTATCGTATAAAGGTAGCAAACGAGCATGCAGTCCACCTGATGATAAGTGGTCACTGCCGCCCATGGACATCAG
>DWNR01005330.1:0-10251 GCA_018250455.1 Polygonus leo
TTACTGATGTCCATGGGCGGCAGTGGCCACTTACCATCAGGTGGCCTGCATGCTCGTTTGCTACCTTTACACAATAATAAAAAAAAAAACTTTTCCGCGTTTGTATATTCTCATAAAGCAATCCTTTCATGCAACATTATTGACTTCATCCTTTTTGAAAAACCATTGTTCCTCCTGAGGATTGTTGAAGCATCTCGATCAACTATATTTTTTCAAATAAAACACGAATTTCCCATACACACAAATATATCACGAAGCGAATATATACAAACAAATAATACAAAACAAGAAGAGTTATTCCAAGCAAATATAAACAAGATATTTCGTTATAATAAGACGTCAGAAGCTGCGTCATGCTCTTTACAAATATAATACGTCAAAAATGGAAGCTCCCTAGAATTTCATGCACAGCATTATTACGGATTACAAAAGATCTTCACGCTTAATTCGACATATTATTTAATGGCCAAAACGGTAGCGATTTGTGTCAAAATATTGTGTATTCAGCGTTGAAATTACCGAGTAGGTCCCCCGCCATGTTGGCTCAGCGTGACATTTGTCAATTTTACCGCCAAAACAATACGCGATGTCTGCAATGAACCATAGACAAAAGAGTTCGGGAACAATATTCATTCTTTCTTTTTCTTTTGTGAAATGGATTTGTTTGCTCAATTATAGTACACAATATTGTGGCCAGTTGTAAACATTTCAGAATTTCTCTTTTATTGCCGACGTTTACTGTTTTGGGCTCTTTTGGGTAACTTGTATTAATATTTGGCTTTATTGCACCCACATTTCGAGCGTACCTAATTTTACCACGAAATTATCGATCGGTTTGGAAAGCAATTTATATTATGGTCTATGCTATGGTCTATAGCAATGAAGATTAACTTCGAATATGTTAAAGGACAATTAGGTTTCTTACTTATAACGCTTAATTGAAAATGTTACTATTTACTTGTATCTATAAATCACAAATACTTTTTCACTTATCTTATCACTTTTAAAAACAGAATATAAGGAGACATGATATAAGATTATCATTGCGTACATAAAACCTCTTATGTTTACATTTTGGTCAAATTACATTCTTTTTAATATTTCGTCTTCAAATTTGTAATACCCATCATTTTTAGTTATTTAAATTTAAGTCATCTGTATCATGAAGTAAATATGTCTTGTTATACAAGCTATCACGCGAGATTTTTCAAAAGAGAAACGGTAAAATCTTAATTCACTAATTATTACATTTTTTTCCGTTTTTGTCGATAAGTTGCATTTTGTATAGAAGATTATACAAATAACATGCAAAAAATAATCATTATAATTGCTTGTTTGTTACTTGTTACGCTTTTAAATTCTTACCACTCAACCGAACATTATGAAATTTTATACATATATTGCCAGGGGTATAGAAAAATACATAGATACAGTACTTTTACTAGAATAAAAGTACTCAGGAGAAATACTCTCCTTTTGCACGCCGTTGACTTTCCTACAAAACATTCTATAGCCATTATTCACACTGAAAAACGCTCCGCTCTATTGTCTATGATGCAGAAACGAATCAATAAACAAAGTTATTAAACAATCTAGTTATATAGGTGTTATTCGGTATTAATAAAGCGAGCGTAATAACGGGCCATGATGTTCAGTGGGAGGCTGTATTAAACAAGATGATTAAACGGTTAAGGTCGCGTCGCACTACGTTGGTCGTGTATTCGTGAAATTGGTCGGGTAAGTTGTAAGTAATATGGTTGTAACTAAGTCACATGTTTTAGTCATTTACGTAGTATATTAAAATATATTCTTGTTATAAAAATTAAGTATCTACACACCAAACTATTTTATACACTTTTGTACAACTATCTTTTTATTTAATGATATAAGGTAGCTTAGATTAACTATTTATGGATACAATTGTTTAGTTAGCCCTACAAGGGTAACACATTATTTAAAATAATATAAAATAAGGAAATAAATGCAAGAACTAATAAACCTAACCTAACCAAAATAAACAAAACAATATATAAACCATACATAAAATAATTATTATATCAGAACCAAATTTAAAACGCCATTAATCATTCAACCAACCCTAATTAAACTTCAATAAAAAAAAAACATGAAAAAAGGATCCAGTAAAATGTGCCCATGGCATAACAAAGCACGTTTCAGGAGCTTAACGAAAGCTCATGAGCGAAAGAGACGGTAGATTATCGCCACGCCCGTGGGGGGGAGAACTGAACGCTGATTGGTCCAGGCATTATGGATTTTACCGAGGCGGCACGGTAAAGCATTAAAAACAAACTGACTGACAGTTGGCTTTTTCCCGCTCACGTAAGCGTACAGCCAGTGCGATAATTAATCTGTGATTAAAAAGTTAACTGCCTTGACATTAAAAAAAGTTTATTTTGCAAGTATTTATAATCTGTACTTTTTAAAACAACATACTCATTGATTTAATGATCTGTGCCGTTGTTGTCACTTTTCTAATTAAAAAAGAAACAATTTATCTTTGATACTCTCTTAGTGTTGGTTTAAAACTTTTAAATGGAAGCATATAAGAGTTACGCGATGGATCACAAGCTAAGAGAGCCTCTGTCAGTAGATTTGATGCCTAAACATAATATTTATACCGATATTACTCAAAATACGCCGCCGTCGTCGCCGAAGAGTAAAGGTATGTTATTTTTAATCTATAACATCAATTTTTATAAATAAATATCTCCTGTGGACTCGGGATATACGTACTCCGAAACTACTGAAACGATTTTAATTTTTTTAATTAGACAATATACTTACATTATTGGCAAAATAATGTTTGCCGGATCCGCTAATGTTATTATAAAATTATGTACTTATCTTATATACTGTACTGTACTTATCTTATATACTTATATACTGTAAAACTATGTACCATATAATTAGTGCATATAATTAGCTTAGTACTCATTTAACTATTATTGCAGGCATTCGTTTATTTGAAACGACTCATAAGTAAAATTAGATACCTACCTACCTTTTTATTATTTGTCTTTATTTATTCATTTTGTATCACCTTATTTACATTAACTATGTTTATATCTATTGTTTCAAATAACTTTTATTGATATAAGTATGACACTTCTACTTATAATTATAAGTATCTCTTTTACATTTCCGGTGACAATTCATTCATTCATTATAAATAGAACATCACTATTGTTGTCTATGATTTTAAAAAGATTTCAAATGCGATTGCTTTTTGTATGAATGTTATGCGTTACCTTTGTTAATTTTAAAACGATTTGGATAGTATTTAGACTGAATATTGTTACCCTTGTATGAAGTTGTATAAAATTGAAAGTTTTTATACAAAGAAGATTACATGTTTACATAAGTAAACAATTTCTTATACAAAAACTTGGATCATCTTTATACCTACTTAACTTTATATAAACTTTATGTACCTAAAATTGTTTGCAATTTACTTTTTTCTTAACTAGTTTTCGGTATTAAATCAGTTTAAATTGGTAATTATACTTCCTATAAGTACCTATTATGGGTACCTTAAAATAGATATTTCAGCAATAAAATATAGAAATAGCTTATTATACTTTAAGAATCCTTCAATAACCGTCTCAATACTACACCGTAAACCGAAATTACTGAGTTAATAACTCCAAAATAACTAACAGTTATGCTCAAAGGGGCCGCCTTTCAAAACTGTAAACTAACACTGTTATATTTACACCCAACAAAAGTATTTTCGACCTTACTACCTTGTAATAAGGGTGGTGTTGACCGAAAAATAAGTTTGTCATCACTTTCGCAAAGCTATTATAATTTTACAACGTCTTTGAGACGCCGCCTCAATTCTAAACTATATTTCCTTTTGTCAAAGCTAGGTAAAATATTTTATTGCGGGTTAAATTTCGATTTACCGTTATTTTGGTTTTAATTGCTATATTGGTCAATAGAACGCCTTTTCGGCAAAAATTAAAGTGTCGTGGTGATTTTAGATTTCCTTAAGAAATTGTCGTTAGCACTCTATGAGCTTTATTAATTCAGTTAATTGAATAGTATGTTATGTATTTCATTGTAAAAGGAATGTGAATTACCAAAATGAAAGCAAAGACTTTTTTTCGTTGATATTTTCGTAACAAATAATGAGATACAACCAGTCTTTTTACTTATGAACTAAAAGATTAATTCGAAAATTGAAAAAATGTGAAAGTATGAAAAAAAAAATTGATTCATAATTACAATTTTGAAATTATTTTATAAAAGATAGGTAGAAAAATGATCTGTAATATGAATACAATTCTGAAAAATGTATTCATCATTACTTTTTAAATATATATACATATACGATGGTGTGTAATTTTTCATCGTGTCATTTATCTGTTTCCTAGTTTAGCACGCGTCCGAATTTATAAATCAATCAAGCCATTACCCCTTAAATAACGAAAATTAGCACTACCAAACACCCTACAGGTATTACTGACCAAATAAAGCTAATGGTCAGTAATAAAACCCCGCAAATAAACTTATTAGCGCCAAATCAATTTACCGCACAGCTGTCCTTTGGCCAATAACTTAAATCGAGCAGAATAGAAGTCATTGACTTAATCTTTAGAAAAAGTAAGCGCGGGTGGATCGGATTCCCGCCACAGTTTGACAGCTCGACGCCATGTTTAATTGGCTGTCACAATTGTTCGTGACCCCCACAGATAATATAATAGGTAGTGTGTCTTGTCAATTGGGCTTAAACTGATTCTGTTTTTATTGCAACCGGCTCCCTACAGAGATATTTATCTTCATTACATCGTCGGCGACTAGTAGATACGGATTTTATTATGAAAATTGGATTAGGGGAGCGTGCCAGGGGATGACACCGTATAATTGGCTCTATATTGGATAATTGGTCGGCAAATGTTTTGATTTGAAGTCGCAAATTGTTTTCATTCCTTTGAGAGATGGTGTGATTTCTTTGCATCTAAATTCTGATTTAATTGACACTAACGATAAGATATTCTGTTTTCGGTTGAATGTTTAAGCTAGTAAGTTATTACAATGGGTTGTTTTTGTTTTCAAAGTCTTCTGGCATTACATTAATCTTTTTATACTTAATCAATCAAGAATATTTCAATTGTACTCTTCCAAATTTTCTTACTTATTAAGAAAATGCTTAAGATGCGCGTCATATTAAAAAATACAACCAAATTATCACAAGAGAAATTGGAGATTTCAATCTCATACCGTTCGTTTAATACAAGTTCATCCATCTTGGATACTCTCCTTTTGGCGCAACATTTATTTTCGCTTGGTTTCCATCAAACCAAAACCATAAATCAGATGCTATCACAGATAACAATTCGTCACAGATACAAAATTCATCAAACTCCCTGATTCATCGCGAAACGATCAATGAATGAATGGTCGCATGCGGGGGAATGGAGTAATTCTCGATAATTCCTATTGTTAATAGCCAGGCAGTGGACATTAGGTTGTGGAACTATTAATTCGGTGCTTAAGATAATTGGGTCTGATTGAATTTGGTATTGCGGGTTGGTTTGGACTGGCCTGTGCTATAAATGCTGTAATTAGTATTGAACGGTAGGGATACAGTAGCCTGGTTATTGAGATGTTGCGTCTGTATTCTCTTTGATTCAAATCCCACACGATGCTCTAGCTAATTTTTCTAAGTTAAATGCACATTAGAAACTATTTAACTAATCCTTTAAAGAGACGAAAAAATCTAGACAACCTAAGATTTTCATAAAAATCTTAATTATGTAGTCTTCCATTTCATACTTACCTTACCTACTTACTTCCATTTAAGACTATGACCTCAATCTTTTATATAAGATTTCTCTCTAACATCAAAAATAGTTGTCTTACCATCATGTGGTCATACTCTTTTGCCACATCAATTAAAAAAAGAAAAAAAAATGGCAATTTTCCCTCCCTTCAAAATGTATCAACATTATGGCATACGATCATACTTTTTGCTGCTTCAATTAAAAAAAAAAAATCAGAACTGTCAATTGTCATTTGCCGTCAAAATAGACAACGTCATTATTGACTAGGCATTGTTATTTTACTCTTAAAATCTCAATGCCCGTTTCGATAACTACAGCATCACTCATTTGGCCAATGATTTGGAAGTCTGAATGTGTTAAACAGAACACCACGTTTCAATAATGTACGCCATTTGCTGGTTTCTGTTAATATTTCGACGTATTTTGTAAGCTGTGCTCTCAACTTGTATTCGTCGCGTGGATTTGTTTTATCATCGTAATTTTTTTCTTTGTCTGTTTTATTACCATTATTAATAATAACTCATTACTACACTTCGGCTAGATGTAATACTCTTTTTTTTTGTTTAATGGCCTCTCGGCTTGTTAGCCATATTGCCAGTGTCAAGTGCTAATACCTACTCTTTTTAAATCGAAATGAAAATTTAAGTCTCTAAATTCATTTATAAAGAAAAAAATATTTTTTTATAGTCACTACATACATTAAAGAATTTAATCTTTATTTTAAAGATCCAAAATGAATATAATACATTTAACTTATTTTGCAATAATATAATATACTCCTTGTCATACTACAAACAAAATGTTTTTTTTTTCGTGTTTTAGTCTCTACATTTCTCATAGTTTTTCTCGCACCAAATAAAAAATCATTATCTAATAAAAATCATCATCAAAGTCATATCAACACACAAACACATCTACATTAAAGTTACATCAATAAACAACGAAGGCATAACTAAAGTAATGCCTTGGCTCATGGCGGCCTGTTTGCATCCACATTAGCGGGTTTTGAAACAAAGACGTTTCGACATGCAGCCATGCCGCCTAAGTGAAGTGGCTTGTAAGGAAAATCAATTCTGGACTTTTTTTTTATTTTACTGAGGATTCTTTTTTTTAACATTTGTATGGAATTTGTGTGGTATCAATTTTGTTTACATAAAATATGTAAACAGAATTGATGAAATAACTTTGCTGTCTATTAAGGATGTAATTGTAACCCTTGTTTGATTAAAATGTAAATAAGGGATGTGATTATAACCCTTTAATTAAAAAAATAAGTTATAAGTTAGGGATGTGAATCACAAATTTCATAAACAAGCGATTTCATTAAATGATTTATATATTTGTCAGGTTTTTATTTAGGTCTAGAAATGGACTATAGATGTTTTTTTTTTCTAATCGAAAAGGATGCCGGCAAAAGTAAATGTATCCTGATCAGATCCTCAAAGCTCGAAATGTGCAAAACCGTCATTAAAAGATAAAGCAACGTCATAGACATCCATGTCGCCATACAATCGCAACAGCTTCCGTTTTCAGCGGAAGTTGTCAAACTTTTTTTATTCTTTAATTGTCTATGCCAATCGAACACGCGCGTGGCCAGCTGGCCGAACGTAAAAATACTAAAGGAAGCCCGGCTAGACTTGCAAATTAATTTGAGTGGTGTGTCGCCACCCAGCATGGGAACTCTTGAGTGGTTACGACGCCAGAGTAAAAAAACTAACGATGAACACTTGAAATGCAATAAATATTCCATAATGATGGCTTATTCGTGTTGCGAATGTTCTCTCATGACGATTCCAGTTTAAGTACCTACTCATGTTATGTTTGTGTCGCAATGATCCGACTATATCTTTTTAATATATGAAAACCCTTGCGATGTTCGTCTACGTTCTTTTGAACTATTCCACAGATTATAATGATTTTTTTCTAAAATCAAACCTGAAAGTTTTCCTTGTGTGTGTTATGTACAACAAAAACAATTAATATTATTTAACATGATAATTATATTAACAGTATTTCTTGTAAAATAATCTTTATTACAGACAATGCAAATTGCAATATTGCAGTGGAGATTAGTGCTATAATAAAATTTCATAAAGACTGACTGTAAATGTCAACATTTGCTGAGAAGCCATAATAAACATAATACCTATCAAGGATTCTTAATTAATTCAACCAATTCACACCATTTTAATTAATTGTTTTGTTGTTTAAAGATTAATCTTGGGTTTCGCGGAAATGAGGTAACTGATTGCGAGTTCTTACAGAAGATACCAAAATATATTATTTAACAATATCTTGAGTACGTTTTGAATTTTTTAACAACTACAACTCTTAAAAGTACAATAAATTGTTATAAAAAAAATAGAAAAATGTAGCGGTATTAATAAGATACGTATTTATAACATTTGTTAAAAGACAAAAACATGCTCAATTGCTCTACCGCTCATAAATCGATTAAAAATAATATTATAACTGTTACATAGAAAAGTATTTTAAAATACATATACATACACACTAAACGGTGGAAAAACAGCACTTAATAAAACAAGACAATTTCACCGGAAACGTCAATTGACTATCTTAATCACGCCGCCATTACGCCATAGACAATAGACTAAAAGCGTTCAATACCGTTCCTAACTGTCAGTGTCAATACAACCATTTTAAATTTACAGGGCCTAATCAGATTTGTAAAGTCGAACAGTTTTGAAAGCGGCGACTTTGGAATTTTTTTTTGGTTTTCGGCGCCTTTGTAAACTATAGATAGATGGAGCCGCATGGGAAAATATTTAATTAGACAACAGTTTATTTTGTTTGTTTGTGTTAATGTACGCCTTTTGAGAAACTCGCGCGCAATTAACACATATCGGCTACCGGGTACGCTGTATCGTTTTATGATAAGTCAATTTTTGAGTTCATACCGCAACTAATGGGTTGAAATGTTTTTATGAATAGAATCTTGATAATAATAAAGTTAATAACGCATTTGTTTAACTATCCATAACCCGCTAGGAATTTTATCTTAAACAATATGGGATACAAACTTCGTACACATTTAAAGCTATCTTCTTTCTCATTCTCCGTACATTCCCATATTAATAGTATAATTCTTACTTAACTAATGTGAAGCGGATATGTGGCGACCTGCAAGTCCTCATGCCTGAATCACGCTATCAAAGTTTTTTCAAAACTTTGTATATATACAAGCTTCGAGCTAAGTCTAATGTAGCCTCTTCCCAGAGTCTAAGTAAATGTCTTGACGGGAAATGTCAAAAGTTGGTTTAATAACTATTGATTTCATCACCATCTTCGAGGTTACAGTCCATTAGTGGCACTCACCATTCACAAAATATTCATAGCAATAACAAAAAAAAATCTATTTATAGTACCTACTCTGATACCGACACTTAAGCCTTAAAATTAACAAAAGATGATCCTATCCATCCTTTAATACAAAAACAGGATTATTATAAAAACTAATCAGCTACATAGCGGCATCTTTCAAGCCAAAACAGTAGTCTAGACGAAGAGTAATTAAGATAACAGTACTTCAGTAGTCCACTAAAGTACCAAGTACCGAGTACTCACAACCCTTTGAGTGAGCCGTTACTACAGATAAGCAATGATCGGTCCTAAAACATATTAGGCTGAAAGCGACGACGCCTTTGCCTTATGTCAGTGGTGTTATTAAAAATTCAATATAGAATAAGTAGAAGAAAAATAAACTGTTTATTTTTTTTTTACAAAAATCTAAGGTCAAATAAATCAATTCAAAAAGGATTTTGGTATAAAAAATCCGACTAATGATGCCTTCTAGATGTACAATTTAGTATCTAATTGTACTATAGTGCATTTCAGTGTACACAAAGTTTACTTTTTAAATTGTGTTTTTAAATAATATGTACTTAATATTTTTCGTTTGTCCACAGAATCTCTCAGCCCGCAGTCGGAACAGATGACCAACACCAGTTCTGCGCCTGACCCAAATATCAGGTTAGTTATCTTCGATTTTGAATACTTATTAAGAATGTACATTAAATTATAAATGATAATAACTTAAGCCTTAAGTAGCATAAGAATATTTGCATCGGCCATTAATAGAGTTCTTAGTAAAGAATAAATAATTGTCTATGGTTATTAAGGCCACTTATACGATGAATGATTGCATTCTAATGCATTCTTTATTCTAGTAGTAGGTTTAAATGTTTTGTGGCCAAAATGTCTATAGGTCAAATGCCTTCAGTGCTCACTTATCAGATGGACTACATGCTCGTTAGCTACCCTTGTACGATAAAAACTATCTTATTTTGATTTATTAATATGTAACTTAATATAGCTAAACAGTAATATTTTAACAGAAAGAACATGTTCTTAAAAAAAACCAGCAATGAAATATTTATCAACCTTTTTTTATTGTTATAGGAGATACCGCACAGCCTTCACA
>DWNR01005331.1:0-10249 GCA_018250455.1 Polygonus leo
GCGAGATGCGACACAAAATACAAAGCGGTGGATAGTTTTTAGATCTACCCACCTACCAAGTAATAAGAATTGTACATCATTAATATCTTAATATCAGTTTCTCATTAATTTAATACTGTATTAAACCACCTATTATTTAAGTTCTTTTCTTCTGACATACATTTGCCTTAGATTTCTATTGAAATGTTCAATATTTCAAAGTATAAAAATAGCATGAAGCAAATTATGTTTAATAAAAATGTTTTAATATATACTCATCATCACCTCTCCTCTTTTTACCTCATCACGTCCTCATATAAACTCAGCCTCTCTTCACTTTTTCATTCTATTTCTCTTCCGTCATCTCGGCCCACTCGTCTGCTGACATCAAAATATGCCCCTTTCTTACATTTTCATTTAATCAACTGTCATATCAGGGACGCATTTCATACTCTTACGACATCGAGATATTTAGGAAGTATAAAGGATTTATCATAATAAATAATCTCTCTGTGTCATAAATTCGAGAAAATCGTACAAAGTTGAATTGAATAATATTCGCTCCCACGTCCGAGTGTGACCCATTTACGTCAAGAGCACTCCATTCAGTTATCATTCTAAACTCGCGCATATGGGACTCCACGGGCAAAACGCGTTTAAAGTTATAATAATGTCCCGGTTCATTTTCCGTTTGGTACAAATCTGATGTGGCATGCAACATGCATAATTTGTGTGACGTAAAGTGAACATTTAGGCAATATGTAGAGAAAGGATAGATATTTGTGTGATTGCTTTCGCTGTAATTTAAGAAGCCAAACTTAACTATCCCTTTTAAATCTTGGCCTGCAATACGAGAATTTGTTATTTGTTTTTCCCCTGCAAAGCCAGCCAACCAGACATAACTAGTGTTGCAAATGTCCATAGACAATAGTGGAAGACGATTTAGCCCGTGGACATTTGCAAGACTAGACTACCTCGTCTGCCGTATTTATTGGTTTAATTATGAAAAATAACCATCAAGACGCCTTTCATCGTTAAAACTATAGCTACAAATCACGCCCTTCGGTCGCATTTCAGAAATCTTATAACTAAAACAAAGTAACTCACTTAGAACCAAAACTATGATGTTGAGATACTAAGATCCTTCTTGCACTCTGGGTACTGAAGTCTTTAACAATCATGATTATATTGTCATCTAATCTCGCTATGATTATCATAAATTAACGAATCTGTAACTTGCAGGTGCAACTTTCTTAATAACAAGGCAGGGTTTTCACAAAATACAATTACTACATATACTTACTATCTATGAAAACCACCCTCATTCACAAACGGCCGTCGTATCGTTACTTGAAATTCCATATCGTTGTCTCGCGAAGGCGGCATCGTTATGTAAATGTACTTACGATGTCAGTACGAAATTTTACGGCCATTTTAGTGCCTTATGCCGGCGACACTCATGGCTCGGAATGCACTAAACAGCTTATTGTATTATTTATTGTCTTTCACAGCTTTGTATGTGGACTTTTGTCAAGTTTTCGAGAATTTCAGCGCATTAACTGCAGTGTGCTAGTCATAAATTGATTTCCTTGGAATATTATTTAAAGTTATCTTGTCTAACGTCATGAAAATAAATTAGTATTTTACTTATTTAAGTACCTACTGTATGGGTACTACATACATCTGTAATCAACCTCAGGTATGATTAAATCTTACTTGGCATTGATTGCAAATGTCAATGGAAGAAATGAACACAACTACATTCCCGTACTTAGAGCGAATGAGAAACCTTTAAACACAAAATCCGCATCTTCGTATAGAATTGTTTACAAGTCGTATGCATCACTGGTAGTTCCAGCCGTACTATGGGCATGCTTGTGTATAAGGAATCATTCCTTAAGCCTGCCAGTTGAATGGCTCTAGAGTTGAACAGCCTTTTGCGATCCCTTTCATATGTGAAGAGGAGCTCCCATTAAAAGTTTGCGCAGTGGAGTTGCGTTTAACTGGCAGATTCAGATCGTTTTCAATACATCAAAAGTTTTCGGAAAGTAGCTTAAATTAAAAATAACTAGTAGAATGGACCCAAAATACTCACGTGAGTGAGTTAAGCCGCTTTATCTTTATAATGTTTAAAGGCACTCATGATTATTATAGTGTCAGAATAATTATTTATAGTAGGACGCGCGACTTCAGTAGGACTACTGAAGCGAATAGTATGTTATAGTTACATAAAATAAATAGGTATTTTTGGTTAACGTACTTACTCAAATATTAAAGCAGTATTTTTAAGTAAGTACTTGGCCCGTGTGAGATATATAGAAAGAAAATTTAAGTAAATAAAGCTAAGTAATGCTACAGCTAACAAGCATAAAATTCATCTTATGATGAAATGTCATAGCCGCCCGCCCACAAATACTAATCGTGATATAAATAATTATCACTTCAATACTGAACGGTTGAACACATACTTGATGTCGAACACAGTGACGTTGCCAATCCATAGGGCTGAGGTGGTCACTTATTGTAAAAGTGTGACCAGAAACCACATTTATCCAAACAGGTTTTGGCGGTGTTACCACTCCGGGCGAACTGTACGAGTATGCCTATTGGTTCTGACATCTTCCTTTCTAGTCAATATAATTGGTTACTGTAGTACCAATAACCAATTATATTGACTAGAAAAGATCCAATTAGATTCTGGCATTATATTATTATTGGCTCTAGCAGCTGCCTTTCTTGTATAAAATTTGGGTATATAGTCGATTATTTTTCTCGCTAATCGATTTCTACATTTTCACAACACTAAAGCTAGAAAACACCAAAATGATTATCGTCCAGTCATAACAACAATAACGTTTCACTCCACCTTCGACATAACGCACTCGACACAACACGACATCGCATCGGGCGTAACGAGTCCGTCCCATATACGGGTCGGGAGGTCCCATTATACCGCCACAATGGCCCACTCGACCCCGCTCTAACCCCGACCCTGTAATGAGCTCGAATAAATCGAAATAACCACTCGGCTCTTGCGCGGTAATTATTTATTTGTGTAAGAGTAATTGGTTCTCTTTGTGATTGAGGGCTCGTGATTTTGTTCGAAAGCTTAAGTCGCCTTCGGTTGATTGGCGTCTCGTTTATAACGCTTTTTCTATTTTTTTTTATGGAAGGGTAAACATGATCGAATTCTGAAGTTGTAAGTGAACGAGAATCTTGTCCAAGCGGGACCTCGAAAATGTAACTGTAACTAGCTTTTGTACGTTATTGCACTATTTGTTAAATTTTCATATACCTATCTACTCACTTTAAAAACTAAACAGATTTTCGTGGAAATTTTGACGCTGTAAAATAAATTTTTATTTTATATTTTAATTCGGCTTTGTCGCATAACTTGTTCTTAGCTGACATCTACAAACTGCCTGCAGCTTCATATGTCAAGAAGTTTTCGAAATTTCGTGTAGTTGATGATTGAATGACTTTTCGCGTTTCATATATTCGCAATGTTACTTTACTGTATACTCATATACTGATCATGACTGATATATTCTGTCTTTTTGTATAAATAATGTAGTCATTGTTGAGTTTCAATTCTTAAGACTAATGTAGTCATAGTACGTTTCAGTTCTAAAGACTACTTCTAGAAAAAAATTGAATGTAGTTTAGATACTTTATGCTTAACTTTAGTTATTTCTTGGCAAGAATAATAAAAGGCGAGGAATTTGACTTCATGAAGTGGGTCCAACATCTTATACTTCGCTGTACTATTGGAGTTGATTGATTTTCAACTTGAACTGTACAAACTTGCGAACTTTGTACGCGTGTTTCGGATGAAGAGTTTCTTTACTTAGTGGGACTCTTTTGACAAGTTTGAAAACAAATCATTCATTTAAGGTTTTCTCGAGTGTTCTTTTCTAAATTTTGTAAGTAATTTTCAGTGAGTCATTACTCATTCAGTAAAGTAACTTTACGTCTATAAACACGGCCGTAAATTTGATGTATCTTTTTTATAGCGAAACCTGTTTCTTGGCAAAGGAAATATATGATAAATTAGTTACAGTAAGAATACACTCCCTTATTTACTGTATTGGAATATTAAACTAAGATCGACGCCCATGCATTTTATATGGGAACATCCTTCCTTCATACTCTAACGACTCTCACCTGCTTTCCACTGCACGTATTGCGACGGAGCATACATTCGACAAATCTGCATCGTAATATAAAATCAATGATATATAACCACATGTCGCTATGATATGTATTATACGGAAACACGAAAAACATAACAAGTAAGTAGCTGTTAATAGTTTAATATATACATAATAATTAGAAGGAACGCCTGGAAAAAACAGAATGTATTAACTTTAACAGGAAATCCTATATGGTATTTTGAAGACAACACGGCAAAAATGTGTAACCTCTGTACCTAATATCTAAATTTCATTTAAGTAACCCAATTTCATTCCGTTTCTAACAAATAAAAAATGTCTCCGTTATGGAAATATATTTTAACGACTTAAATTTATTTTAAGTAACTCAAATGAAAAGTCGACCAAAAGAAATTCAAGTAAATTACATTAAAAGTAGGGTAAACTGACTAATTTTTTTAACCAAACATACTAGCAAACGTTAAGGAAACGTAGTCTACAAGCCGCAGCAAATATTTAACTGATTCAGTGTAGCCCGGCTTAAAACCCGCACCCTACGGATTCTCTCCCCAACCGCAGGGGGTCGCAGCATCCCCATTCGGAATGTGCGAACTAGCTTCTACGTTCTCTGACACCCTGGTACTTTTATTGCATATTCATGCTCGTTTAAGTTTTCGCAAACTTATGCATCTTCATTTACGTGTCAGCTGTCATTTGAAATAATCAGGATAAATCGTCAACTTCTTGTTCTGTTCACGTTAGAAGCGTTATATTAGAACCCCTTAACTTAACTGGACTCCTGATACAATTCTCGTCATAAATACATCCCTATGATTCGTAAAACGAAGACGTTTGTTTGGTCGTAAACTCTCTTGGGACTTTTGTGTTCCTAGTACATAAACTGACAAGTTAACCCTTTTCAATTCAGTTTAAAATTTTCGTTCGGTATGTGTTTTTTTAACATTTTCTATAACAAATAAATAACAAAGGACTAAAGGAATATCTAATCGTCAGTACCAGGAGAACATGGCTGAGAAAGAAATAAAAAAAGGGTCAAGAAACGTTTTATTTAACCGGGGGATATAAAAAAGGGTCTCACAATAGACACCCTTGCCGACCTTTCGTTAAATAATGCATATTGTAGGTAGCTGTTTTACTTTTAGTTCGCAATTCACATACAAAGGGGGAAATCATAATAAAACTTTTGAGAGCTTGCGCACAGATTAAATATTTACTCGTCGACTTCTATTGTAAGTAATTTTACATTGTGTATTTACAAATTTTCGTTGGATTTCGTCAAATTCAAAGGGTGCAGGCAAAAAATTTCAACGGGCTTTTTTTGGTTTTATTAAGTAAAGATTGGCGTTAAAATTATCTTTGTATTGTAGCGTAGTGGTTTTGCACATTAAAAGAGTAATGCACGGTATAACTGTTGGGCATGCGATGCGAATTTGTTAGTCACCAGGGGTATGCCTCTATGGCCTCTAGATCTTCAACCCCAAGTTAGAATTTGCCAGATCTAGATTGATTGTGGCTTACGTTCAGGTTTTCTAACGAATCAAAAACGCATTAAAGGAAAATGAAAAGAAAGATGTATACCATATAACCTTCTTGTGCTATTTTTATGCGTTACGTTTTAAGAGGATCTATTGATACCTGTTATACCTATTAAGGTGTATGGCCTATATTAAAATTATTCTACGGTCTTATTATAATATATTGTAATTTCAAGTCATTAAAACAATAAGATACTCGATTTATCAATTGGACATGTCTGTGCGCGATTTTACGAGCTTATTATTTTTTGTTTATATTTCATTATATTTCATTACATAATTATACGCAATCTTAGGTTAATATATACCGTGTGGAAAAATAAGTGAATTATTACACCATTCAAGTTAGAAAAAGATCTATACTTAATGTATTTTTAAATAATGTTCCCTTAACCGAAGTTTAGCTCAGCTGAATTTCAGCGTGAAAGGATTAATAACAGATTACACGTTGGTAATTAACTTACAAAAATATACGCAAATGAAAATAAATATTTTCCAGTTACGTTTTAAATAGTACTGCGGATTGTAACGACATTTAATCGCGGGGTGTAATGAGGGAGGTGCGCGAATAATGTACCCCGGCGGGATGGCGGTCCTGGTTTAATCGCGGGATTAACACAGCGTGCCGGCCGCGCTCCGTTCCTGTAAGGCGGACTGTAATTTTTTTTCTTGTATCTTAACAACCTATCGAGTTCGACCACTTTTCTAACTAAGTACCAGCCAAAATTCCAAAAATATCTTCTTGTTTTTTATATCACAGCTCACTGCCGAGTACAACTAACTAACTACAAATGAACACTATCTAAGAATGCGAGAATTCAAATGCGTTCCTTATCTATTTTGACTTTTAAAAAAAATGTGCTCATCTCAAAAACATTTTTTTTAATAACGAAACATATGCTTTTATTCAGAGGATTTAACAGAAATTAATATTATCCATTTACGTTTATTATGGGGTTTGCATAAAAATAAATATCAACCATTTACGATAATGAGAGAGTTGCGCGAATAATGTACCCGGCGGAATGGCGGACCGGGTAAAATCGCGGGATTAACAGACCGTGCCGCCGAGCGGTGCTTCTATGCGAATTACATGGCACGCAGTTGCAGGGTTAGCTGGCTGTTTTAATACGTAGTATTTCGAGTAAGGTTAACCCTGCTCTTAAATAGGTTACACGTTTGTAAGACGAAGACGTTTGGTTGTAACCCTCCTGCGTACTTCTGTGCCCCTAGTATAGAAATTGTCAAGTTAACCCTTTTTAAGTTTGAAATATTTTGGTAGTTTTTTTTTTGGTTTATTGATTGAATGTTCGTCCAAGGCATATTGGGGGATGCAATGGGAGGTTGCAAAAAATGCATGACTTCAGCGTTTTTCGTACTCTATTTTTCCTGTAAAAATATGTGCTCTGATTAATAATAATAAATATTACCGAGTTAAGATAATGATGGAGTTTACGTGAATAATTATATCCGACGGAATGGCGGTCGCCGCCGGCTGGCCGCGCGGTGTTTCTATGTGAAATTACATGAAGGCAGTTGCAGGGTTAGGTGCCTGTGTACTACTACTTACTACGTGGTATTCCGATCAAGGTCCTTATGTGCCAAGAACATATATAATTATTTTATTTTCCAAGCCGACTTTTTATAACATATAAAGGTAGCAAACGAGCATGCAGTCCACCTGGTGGTAAGTGGTCAATACCACCCTTAGACATCAGTAATCATCCCCTGTACGACTGAATTATACTTAAGTTTGATCACAGATGCTTTGCTACCCTTGAGGCCTAAGATGTTCGCCTCGTGTATAAATGTAGCCGGCGACCACGCCTCTCCAAACCGAAACACAATAATTGTTTCACGGAAGATAATTAGGGTGGCATACCCTACGCAAGTGTAGCTCTTGTTGAGTTCTTTAGTAAATAATTTAGGCTCCTGAAACGTTTCTTATTAGACATTCTTAAGTTAGCTCAACCGTAACCTATAGACGCGGTTGTAAGAAGACGTTTGATCGTAAAGTTACCCTCTTGGATCCTTCTGTATTCCTTGTACAAAAATTGACATGGTAACCCTTTTCATTAAACTTTAAATTATATTTTCGTGAGTTCAAATTAATTTTATATTAAAATTTCAATCACTGTGTGTAATGAGAGAGTTTCACGAATAATGTACCCCGGTGGACCGTGGCGTATACTTGCGGGACTATCAGAGCGTGCCGGCCGCATGCAGTTGCAGGGTTGGGTGGCTAATACTATGTGGTATTCCGAGTAAGGTTCTAATGCATAAATAACATAAATAATTTTTTTTTTCAAGTGCGTTAGGGTGGATATAAGAAGTTATTTGAGTTTAATGTGTCCAATAATTCGAGCTCCTGATATATCTCTCATTTCCAAGTTAAACCTACCTTTACCTATTGAAACGTTCGTAGTATAAGACGTTTGATCGAGAGTTACCCTCTTGGGTACTTTTGTGCCCCTAGTACAAAAATTGACACGTGAACCGTTTTCGTTTAATTTAAATTTATGAGTTTAAGTTGTTTTCTATTTACATTTACTTTTTTCTAGCGCGCAGTGGTACAAATGAAAACTCCTGTTTACTCTCTTCAATAATTCGGCATCCTGTTACATTTCTTATCTCTGAATTATCGTTGCAGTAAGATGAAACAATCTGATAAGTGAAAGTGAAAAAGTTCTATAGTAAAGTAACCTCTTGGGTATTGATGTGTCCCTAGTATACAAAGTAACTAGATAACCCTTGCAGTTACGTTTAAATATTTTCTTTATATTTTTGGTAGTAGAATTCTTTCTAAATTCAAGGGAAATGTATGTATATTTATAATATTCCTTGCCAGATTTTCACTATTCGCCTGCCAACCGTTTTGGAACAAAAATATAGTGTAAATGTTTGCAGCAAATTTGCATTTATTTTCATTGTTTGTTTGGTAGGTGTTTTCCCCGTACATTATTTTATTGTTCACGATAAATACATATTTGCAAAACTTGTGCGTTAATTGAACATTTTCATTTGTTGATGGTGATAAAGACTATGGTGATAAATGGATTATTTAATGTGTAGATAACATCAGCACATTTAATAATTTACTTGACGATTACTAGATTATGGTGTAATATGTTAAAAATAAAAAAAAACATTATATCTATATTTCCGCTAACTATCGACTCTTTAAGTATTAAAGAATAAACAGTGGCTCATTAAAATCCTATATTTTTTGTAATCAGTTGATAAATACCCCTGAATGCTTTTCCATTACACAGTTAACATTTGGCGCCACTAACGATCTTAGCTTACATAAAACGAAACAACACCGACGGTAGCTGGTGGAGATGTCATCGCATTTTAATATGACCACCGGCACATTTCCCAGGCGGCTAGCTCGCTGTAATTACGATGCGAACTTAGACACTAGCTTCACTGACAGCGTCTTAGCTTAAGTGAGATTAATGAAACTATTTAATAAAATGACACTCAGATTTTGTTTAAATGCTAGAGAACTTTCCTTAAGTCATTTTTTCTAGTAGATGAATACTTGATTTATAACATGCTAACTAAAATTAGTCAGGGGGTTAGTAGCAGGGGTATACAAACGACCGAACGATAGAACAATGTTTCTCTAAATAAAAAAAAATAAAAAAGCTGTTGCTGTGGGATAGAAAAAATATTGGAAATAGATGACAAAGTTGAACATGCGATAGTTCTAATATCGCACCAAGTTGTTATGTATATTATTTACCTACGAATAAATTATGTATATGTAATTTGTAACGTAAATGTCATATTTGTATCGATAAGCTTAAACCAAATATAGGATGAGTATCAAGATTAATGATTAAGATATTTTAGTTTTTTTTTTTTTAAATTTAGAATGTACAATTGAGTCAACTTTCGAAATGAATACCACCATAACTTCAAATTTTGATCCACGGTAGTCGTTAGATCAACTATATTAAATGATTTTATAATACATGTTTGGACTAATTGAAAAATTGCCCTTCAATCAAATGTCAACAAACTGTAATAAGTTTCGATTTTATCGCAATTATCCCTCACATCGCCGTTGATAAGACAGTACACCAATGCAAAATGCGAACTGCCAAGCTTCGTAGCACCATGCAAGCCTGGTACATTCGCTCGAATAAAAATGGCGACCGCCTGGTAATTTCATGGATTGCAGAGCTTTTTAACGTTTTAATTTGGAACCGGACGCTATTAAATTAAGCAAACGAGACCAACTAGGCATTTTAATTTGTAGAGACTTTATTTGCTCACATACATTTTTATGGCTGAAAGTTTTTAAAATGCTATTTAAAATTTATGAAAGGGCTAAAAGAGTATTTTGATGTTATTCTTCCGTGATATTATTACGATTTTGATTTCAGTTTTCAGTTAAAAGAGGTGTATCGTTTTTATTTTTACTTTTTTCAAATTAATTTTAAAATAATAAAATACTTCTTTTCTAACTAAAAAAAAATTTTATTTGTCTATTTTTAGTGGTAGATCTGTCTATTGATAGTGTATATTTTGAACTTTTTGCCATATTACAAATTC
>DWNR01005332.1:0-10247 GCA_018250455.1 Polygonus leo
CGAAAATTGAAACTTTAAATTGCTCTCCTGTAAAGTTCAAAAAATGTCGCTTAAAACAAATAGCCCGGAAACCGTCGTTATTATTGTTGACATTGAGTGACACATAATAATTTGTCAGTTTGACAACAGACTTGCGCATACACATGTGTGTGTGTGTGTGTCAAACGTGTGGTAGTGTGTGTAATGTTTTTATTTTATTAATTTCGTGTATCTATAATGCGATATTAATAAAAATATTAGCTAGCCGATATAAACTTTAATCCTGTCAAATTTCATACTCCTCCGCCCGCGTAAAAAAGGGGTACAAAGTTTTTGCATCACTTATGAATATATATTCATACATATCGGCATATCGATATATCGGTCAACGATACTCGTGTTGCGGCGTGGAAGGAAACTTATACAAAGCTAAGTATCGTCTTGGGCGACTCTTGAATAGATGACCCTCATTAAACATCTCGGTCTTTTGATTAAAGAAATGCAGAAAAAGAGGTTGCTAATGATTGCTCTTATTTCTTAGTGCTTTGTTCTTGACTTATGTTTTTTTCAGAGCCGTCTGAAAGTATTTTTCAGGTAGTAACTGATATGCCTGTGAGCTTAGTCGTGTTGTTTATACTTTTTGTTTGCAGTGGTTCTACAAAGGCGAAGTCGAAGTTTTTCATTTTTTTATTGGTTCGATTTTTCTGACTGCATATTATTTACAAACTGGATTTTCTGAATTCCTGGTAAGATGCTTCTCATAGCCAATTTTGCAAGTAGTTTTATTTTTACTTTTATTGTTAGTTTTCTTATTTTGATTCAAGAGATATAGTCCTGTAATAGACAGTTAGGTGAAGTCTTTGTAATGATATCTTTGGTACTCGTTATACACAAAACCCTATAAAATATTTATAAAAATGCAAATAAAAATAAAATACTTTAATGCAGGTTAAAACTTCATTTTAATAGCAGCTCTTGTTACCGTAAGAATTAAACGTACGTTACGAAACGACGGTCATTAAAGGCTTAAAATGAATTGTAAAGCATTCTTCTTGCATAAAACGAAATATTTTTGACTTTAAAGCTCTCTGCATACTATGCTGGTCCGTACTATGATCGTGTAAGATATGTTTAAAAAAATATATATTCTTTGTATGATTGACTACGGATTGAGAAGTACGGTCAAAGTCTATCGGTAAGCCAGGTGCAAATTTCTAGACTTTATACATCCTTGAGATTTTTTTGGACAAATTTATAGACATGTAGGTTTCCTAAAGATGTTATCTTCACCGAAAAGCAAATGATAAAGCAATTTTAATATGGTCGTAATTTTCGAAAAATCAGAGGTGTGCTTGCGATTCGGCCCTAGGCAGGGAGTCTTATCAAAAAGTGTGGTTATATTACTGTCGTTATATACTATATATACACTATCATAATATGCTATATTACTGTCATAGCAGCCGAGGCCGGATTGTCCATTAGCTAGTGATTACAACTGCTTAGGGGACCCTGCGAACCGAAGGGCCCTCCCTCTCGAAAACTAAAGTTGAAAATGATTTCTAGAGATACTCGTAAATGAATATAAGATTTGTAAATGACCCAGAATTTATAGTGTGACATATAAATATATTTGACGCAGAGAAAAGGGTAAAGGGGCTCGAGGCGTCCATTTCCCATGGGCAAAGCTTTAACTCTATCATTTAACAGGAAGTAGAAATTGTGTTGTTCGATCGGATACGTAAAACCCTTATAATCCTCCGTGAAACAATTCTTGTGTTTCGGTTTGGAGAGGTGTGGCTGCCGGCTATGCTTACGCTCCAGACTATACTAATATCTTAGTTCTTTTATCGTATAAAGGTAATAAACGAGCGTGCAGTCACGTCAGTAAGTGGTCACTGTCGACCATGGACAGCCCAAGTAGCAGCCCAAGTTTGCTACTCATTCTTCGTCTTAGCATGGTTATAGAATGGAACGATATAGTTGGCAAAGACCTTAAAACTTTCAACCTGCATTAGTTAAACTGCATTGCATTTTCTGTTACAGGTGAAGATGTTAAGAGTTTTAAAGAGTTCAGCTTGTAGTTGCACGGTTATATTGTGAAGAGTCGTTGAAATTTCAATTCATTTGTGGAAATGCATGACAAAGCGACTGACACAGTTTCGAGTAGTGTTGTCGAAAAATCGACTATCGTTAGTGCTTACACATTCATTTATTCTATCGATAGTATTGAACTATCGACAATAAATACTATCAAAATTGAAGTATTGACTTGGTATCAAAATTAGTGTTCTATCGTTCTAATCGGGTTAAGTAGGGTCACTCTATATCTCCGTTAACAAAGTTTCGGATCCGTCCGAATTTAGCTGTCGTGAAGATTGACAAACAAACCCCTTAAAATAAATGTTATTCAATTTTTCGAACGGGTTTAAAGCCATACAGAGTACGCTTTACCTGTCAGGTGACAAACATCGTTCTGTCAGATCACAAAAAAGAATGGATAGATAACTTTATTAAATATATTATATCAGTTAGTTTACTAACTGATGTCAACTACCTATCAAAGCCGGAATGATTAAAATGCGAGAGAAAAGTTTTATACAAAACTTCATTATTATAAAAGTTAGAATTATAAAGTGGATATTTGCGAATAAAAGTTACCTGTATCACTTTTCAAAAATTTAAACATGACAAGTTTATAACCTAAATAATTCGCAATTATTTTCACTTATTTCTATCATATAAAGGGGAGATTAATGCCATTAGGCGTGCCATTTTCTAATAGTCAACCTAGAGTGAACGCTGAAATAATGTTATGTGAAAACTTAATAAATCAATGTTCTATACTATACTAATATCTATTTTCAGATACTACAGTATCTATAATATTGAAACTAGGCGGTTGACTCGGGGGCCCCCGATAAAGTATCGATCCTCTCTGCTGCCAATCTGTTTTTCGGCAACCCTAGTTGCGAGGTTTAACGCTTTGAAACTTCGTATGAGATTGACGTATTACCGATCCGGTTCAATCCAACTGATTCTGCTGATCTCAACATTACTCTACACGTAGTCAGCAATTACTATTATAAGGGAAGGGTATCTGTGTATATTATCCGAAAGGAAGATGTATTGCAATTACTATTTAACTCAATAACAGAGTGGTGGTGTTTTTTTTTCGGTTTTTGTCTCCTGCCTTAGCTTGAGAGGTCATGACATAATCTTACTTGAGGTTTATACGTTCCAATCCCTGAGGAACAAGACGTTCGCCTCGTGCATAAGTGTAGCCGGACAACCAAACCTCTACAATCCGAAATACTGATATTACTTCAGGAAGCATTCTGTACGATAGTGTTTATAACTCTCCGGTCGAATTATACGATGTTTACTACCTGACAATTAGATATTATATTTCTAACTCTTAGATCCCATTATACCTAGATAGTTATGTTATCAATATGTGTGTATTCAACGAACATGTACACTTTACTAGTGGAGAAAATAATAAAAATCTCGCCCAAAATTTTCTTAAGTATCTCTATAGTTGGAACCAATTATACCTACTCAAAAATTAATGTACTACATTTGTTTAGTTTTTTAGAAGGATATCAGTGTTATTCCCACGCGAAGAGTAGAAGAAACGTATATCTTTAGAATATAACAAGAAGAAGGCTTTCTTAGTACTTTATGGTATAACTCCTGTTCGTAGTAGTACCTATTATTATATTGTTAGTTAACTACTACACAGCAAATAGAACTATCAAAATGCGGGAATTTTGCATATTACCCGTTACAGGTTGTGGAATTCCCTGGTATATCGTAGTCCAAGGTCAAATAATTGTGAAAAAAAAAATGGGACCACCCCTGTAACAAGACCTACCTAACAAAAAAAGTATCGTCAAAATCCGTCCATAATTGACGGAGAAATTGATAACCTCTTCTTTTTGAAGTCGGTTAAAAAGCGATAATTTTGTATAAAATAAACTTGTTTCACGGAAAATTACGAGGGTGGCGTATTTTATATATTATAAGATTATTGTAAGGAGTAGACTTTCTCACTACCTTACTATATATACATGCGTAATAGTACTATTACATTGTTAGTTACAATACAATCTTTTGTATTGCATTCTATGGCATTGTATTATTAGTGTATGCTCGTATAATGTTGCATTGCAAGGAAACACATGAGTCTACGGCAACGTCTGGGTGTGGGATTGTATTGCACTAGTATTGTTAACACCATTGAAATTTATACAATAGTTGTTGGGAAACTAAAGGTATGGAATATACAGCAGGTATATTCCTGTACAGGACTATATATACCACATAATATATGTGGTTCGAAATCATTTGGATTTTTTTCGTTGTCTCTAAGCACGGTCGTCAAATTTTATGTTTTGCGTTGTATCGAATACTTGTCTTTAGTCTGACATATACATATACTAATACTTGAAAATCCAGAAAAATGGCAGCGATATATAAATTATACATTACATACTTATGGTCATGAAAAAAATCTTTAGAAATCTAATTCATAATTCAGATAAGTAAAAAATAAAGTAAATGTTGTCGTTTTGAAATTTAATAAATAACTTTCAAACAGTCGTTTTAAATACACATTCGCTTTATTTATATTACGTACCTAAGATACATAAGTTACCGTTACATTACGTGAAAACGGGAGCCTATTACTATGATATCGCTGTCTGTCTGTGTGTAGCTGTTTAGATGTTTAATAGAGGGCTAAATCTTTCGAACTATAATATGTAGGTATTTAAAATTTTCACATATTATATATTCCTTATTTATACATATTCAATCTATACAAAATCTATACAAATTCCTTTCTATAATTCCAATTGGTCACAACACCATCTGTTAGCACGGAACCCTTAGTGTACGAGTCCGTCTCACAATCGAATAAATAAATGGTTTTGCTGATGCTGAAAGCAAATAAGGATTTGTAGTAAACACTATAAATTCCCCCCAATCCTTATCAGTATAACTGCGTCGCCTGTACGAATCGTGAAGTAAAGTAAATTCGTATATTCGAGGCACGAGGCGAATTAATAAGCATACGCCACTCGCATCGGTATGAAGTAAAACATCGTAGCGAGCTTTTAATGAATAAATTCGCTCGCTTATGTTTAGGTGGCAGCTTGGTTTGGAAAAGCGGGCACGTCGATATTTGTTGTGAAGTTACAAAAACGATTGCGATATGCGTATTAGAGAAAAACTAGGTATACGAGTAACTGGCCACATTATAACACTATTTAGAACCCTGTTAAACTGTCTATAATAAGAAATAGGCATGATAAATGCACCTACTCTTGTTTTAACTCTATTTGCTACTTTACTTTGTACTTTATATCCTCATTTATTAATATCAATTAGATACTATTTTTTTTTGATAGCCAGTGACTTCTTATAAATTATGGTATTTTCTTTTTTTGGAAAATACCATATGAATATCATTTGAATTAAACGCATCGCACCATTTACTATTTGGTTTACCCTACTAATTTTTTTTCGTTTCCTCATACAGAATGAAAATTCTAACTCATTTAGTTATAAACACACGCAGAACTCAAATGTTAGAAAATAATTCCATCACAATGCCCCTATATCCTTCCGAGTTCCCGCCAACATTGATTTAATTTTGCGGCTTGCTATATACTTACCTAAATTTAAGACCAGAGACATAGTGAGACCATAGGCATAAAACATAGCGGCACACAATTTGTAAATATTTATGTATTTAGCAAAAAAACACCTAAATACCTAAATTTAAGAAAAAATAAATCTATTACTTGTATTCGATGCAACTACTTTATCGTTATGTGAGGAATTCAATGTCATTTAATTCCGTTTCGCTATCATGCATTCTAAACCCGTATTACGTTATCATATTTAAAGAAATTGATAATATCATATTTACAACAATTTAGTCGTCAAAGTAAAAGAAACATGCTGCTATCAAGCTTTGTTAGTATTTTGGGTCGAGGTTGTAAAAAAAGGCTAAGTGCGAGTCGGACTCGCGCACGAAGAGTTCCGTAGAGTCCGTAGTTAAAAAAGGCAAAAAAACCACTGAGATACAGCCTGGTGACAGACAGACAGACAGCGAAGGCTTAGTAATAGGGTCCCGTTTTTACCTTTCAAATGTCCCAAAAACGACAAAAATATTCTGGTTTTAGTATTTGTTCTTATAGCGCCAACAGAAATACATAGTGTCCGACCGAAAGTGGTTTTTAAACCGAAACCGAAACCGAAACCGAATTTCGCTTCGAAAATATTTCACTTCAGGGCGCCTTTGTCCGCTTTATAGGACGCCACATGGAGTACCTCACGCATCTCTGGACTGAGGCACAAAATACGGGTTCATCATTCAATGGGTTATCCATCTGGTCCAGTTTAAAAGCGAATAGTGCAAATCCTCAACAGCCCAAGAATCGCTTGACAACCTTGAATCATTGACTGGGTTGGAGGGTGATAGGAGTCCTCAACGTCTTTAAAGGCTTTATAATGATGACTGCACTCAGGAATTGATTAACTTGATGTACTCAGGATTTTTTTAACTTTACAATTTCATCATCGTATCTCAACATTTTTTTAGTGGCGCTCCTCCAATGTCTGGTTTGCGCTTACATTTTTTCACGTACGTGCAAAATTTTAAATTAACTCGTTTGAGATGTATTCACGGGATGTTATGGCTTCCTCCAAAAGTGTTCTCCAACAAAGCCAACGATGCACGGGTGACTCGATTTTTTTTATATCTAAACCTAGCGATAAGGCAGACGGGCGACCTGATGGGAACTAGTCACCGTCGCCTAAGTACATTTACCGTACCAGGGGGACCACCAATGCATCGCCGGCTTTGGAGGAGTGCTCTTTTCACATCTTATCGAGCTCCACAGAATCAAGGCTACCACAACTCACCATGCTGGCTATATCCGGTTTGATCCCAAACCATTGAAGTTTCAGAAAACCTTAAGATGTATGGAATCTTTCAGATGTATGAGTGTATGAGTATTCTTCGCTATAAGGAAAATGAATTCAGCTTAAAAACGAACATAACTTCTAACGTCAAAGACGATGCAAGAGAAGTCGAGATCAACAAAAGGGCAAATGAATACCAGTAAATCACTTTGTGCGGAAAAATACCATGTTAAAAGGCAAGAGGCGAATTAGGTCGGTTTGTGTAACTCAGAATGCCCGAATAACGTTTGTGATCTTCGCTGGAGGCCCCTGCTTATTTTAATATTTGAATTTAAAAATTATTTTAATATTTGAATTTAAATATTTGAAATTATTAATTCAGTAATGTTAAATTTGAGACTATATTGAAGTGTGCAAGGAAGCAGATTCGATCCAATCCAAATATTTTGGTCTTTATCAATTCATTTATGTTTTATTGTCTACTATCTGGTTTAACCATATACTATCTATACATCATCATCATCATATACTATACTATCTGGTTATATTGTGTTACTATTATTGAACGTATACGGAAGCTACAAATGTTAAAATAAAAAAAAATATCAGGTTTGTGAAATTCACTAGTTTACACATAGGATGGTCGCCTAGAATACCTTTGCACAACGATGTAACAGAAAACAGTTAATGATGATCTTACTACAAATTTACTAAATTTATATCATTAAAATTGACAGCATCTCAAAAGTATTATTAATGTTTCTCACATTATGAAATTATTATTCGCATTAAAATTATTATTCTGGAGCAAAGTTTTATACGATTTCCGTACTAGTCTACGAGCAAAGCGTAGCGTAGACATAAAGGCACTGAAATTATACAAATTACCAACTCCGAGAGAAATTATACAATATTCACAACAGTATGAGTTAAGTATAAAACATTAAAAATAAATTCCCGGGAAGTAAAGTCGTTGGCGCGCGACACGTCGCGTTGCGGGGAATATTAAAAGTTTAAGCTTTTAATGCTATGTTGATATTATTTCGAAAAGCAACTTTGGCTTCGCATTACCTGACGGAGCTCGTATTATGACACCGCTAAAATCTGAGTTTTGTTTATGAAATGCTCGTAAAAGCAGAAAAAGAATGAAGAAGTGTGAAACGATATAAAAAATAACAAATTAATGACAATGTGCAATTCACATAATTCCATATGGTTTTGCCTCAATCAATGTAATTTATCAACGTAATGTGTTATATTTGTTTTAAAATTGAATGATTTTATAAAAGTAACTGTTTATTATAATTACAGGAAGCCGAAGAACATTAAGTTCACTTCATGACATTTGGCATAGTATATGACACTACGCAGCAACTGCCATCCATAATTATGTTAATACATGGTAATAGGTAATTTAAATTTAGAAGTTACTTAATTTCTTTCTTAAAATAGAAATAATAGTTAAATAGTTTATCTTAAAATGTTATTGCATGCCTTAAGGCATAGCTCTACTGGGCCTTAAAATCAAATCTCTATGTTGTCAAGAGAAATTGTATATTTTATTCATTATTTGACACCACCCCCGAGACCCCCGAGATCGTATCAATAAGCCAGGTTGGGCCATACTTATGTGTAACACAATAATTTTAAAGCTTTAGAAACAATTTGGATGAAACTCTCTAAGGAATAGGTTTCTCAACTTCAACATGTACCTAAGCTATAATAATGATAGTCACAATTCGATTGATAACTTCGGAGAAATGTGTGTATACACATTATGTACACAGTTACCTACTATTATTTTTTGTATAAAATTCCTAAAAGTGTTATTAGTATTTTAATGTGATAATATTGCAATTTCAATATTCCAATAACCAGTAATGTAATGAGATTCCCTCATAGCTTAACAAATAAAATTACACAATAGCCAGAATACGTTCATTAAAATTGATATTTTTGCTGTGGGCTTGACCGGTGATGGAACTTGTAACTCTCTCTCTCTCTCTCTCTCTCTGACACACTCTCTTGTATACACACAATTTTATCTACCCAAATTATAATTCTGGCAAAATCCAAACAAATACACGCAGCTTTACAATTCTGTTATAACAAAGTTATTTACGGAATGATAACCGGCACAGCTATTCAATTACCGGCGAAGCTATTAAATATGCACAGTTATTAAAGCCATAACCGTTACATAAATGAACTTGGCATCGCCACGCTGGAGAGCCTCTTTGGAATATCAATTTAAAATTTGAAAATGGAGGGCGCTCGGCCACTTTGAGGGGATGTTTATTTAAGCAGCCACTTTCTCCGGCGAGTGTATTTATCACGTCCCTCGAGAGTCCCTTCTAGCCTTCATACATGCTACTTTCGCTTGCGATCGATCTGCCCTTTTTCGAACGATGTTATGAGTGTATTTACTACACTTCCTGCTAAGATGTATTTTTTTCGTAGTAAAGCAGGGTAGAAGTAGCATGGGAGCCAGCCGTTCACCTGATAGTACCTTTGAATACGAATATTATTTATGTTCTTTCTGGTATCAGAAGTGGGTGACTAAAATATTCGCCTTGTGTGTAAGAAAGGCCGGATTGCCCCTACCGCTCTTGGACCTTTGTATTGAACTCCGAATACGATTGTTTGACGTTTTTCCTATTACCAGAGGGGATTAAAAACAAGGCGAATCCTCGTGTATACCATGTATGTTCATATTAATCGAAGTACTCACTTCAAATGATATACGGGAAAATATTGTGTGGTAGATTTTTTAAAGAATATGTATTACTCTAACTACTTCAATAACAAGTATTAACAATCAAACAGTTCAAAGAACTCTAAATAAACTATTTGTCTAATATTCCAGTTGTTCAAAAACCATCTTCTAGTTTGGCCTATTACGTGTCACACAAACGGTAATAAAACTAACAACTTCGTAGATTTTTACCTATAGAATTAAATTGAAGTATTGGCGGAACCTGCTCGATTCTGTTCACCTTCACCCACTTCGCTACGTGTCCTGCCTCGTAAGACACGGAGACACGTAGATCGCCGGCGCACTTATTTACTTCGTTTGAAACTGGACACGCTGCCTGAATACCGCATTGATTTATTTCGCTTATCGAGCTTAGGCTCGATAAATTCGGAGCAAGGTTAGCCTTGCCCCGAATTTCTTGAAATAAATCGTGTCCCGCAAGATAGCCCCAATCTCAAATGGTTTTGTATAATGTGCTAGAGTTTAATTTAAAGCACAATATTTGTACGGTCAAGACCTTGTGGCCAAAACCATGTGTACAAATTCGATAATAGTGGACTGTATGTTGAGTAGGAAATAT
>DWNR01005333.1:0-10247 GCA_018250455.1 Polygonus leo
TAAGTGAGCACTAAGAAAGGATTTTTCGAAATTCTACCCCCAAGGGGTTTTCGACTTCTACGCGGACGAAGTCGCGACGACATTTACTTAGAATCTATTGGACGGATTGAATTTACAGCCTCTACAAATTATAAATGACAAGCTGCGCGGGTCAGCTAGTCATTTATAATCTGTAGAGGCGCAGCGTTTTTGACGTTAATATAATCTTGTGACATCGTTAGGCTATTAGTATATTTCATTAAAATTCAACCGACTTCAAAAAGAATGAGATTATCAAATGTTTTTGTTAATACTTAATCTAAATTCCCTACTTCATTTTTCCAGAATATGGCTCCATCGACTATCACTGAGACATCACTCGTTAAAGATCCACTACTACATGAATACTATACCAAGTATAAACCCAATTGCTACACAAGCAACTCCTTTGAAAAAGAAACGACCAAACATCAAAGGATAATAAGTCCCTACTATGACGAAACGTTATCTCCGACTGATCCTAAATTTCTGGCGGGTGTACGACAATGGGAGAAAAATATGGGGTTTGTGACACCGATTAGATGGGTTAACACCATCTTAATTTCTCTATTCCACATAATAGCTGTAGTGTGGACGTCATACACCATGTTCAATGGCTATTTACCTAAGTGGCAAACAGGATGGTTTGGTGAGTACAGTGATTCTTTAATTTCTCTAAAACTTACCAACAAGACCGTTAAAGGAATTCAATTTATAGGACTTACACCCAGGATTACCATTCAGAAAGGTTTCCATCAATCTTATCATTGATCTATGCATAGCATCATCAGCAAATTTGACAGTTTTTCTCTTTTACAAATTTGCAAACTCAGTCAATAAAATTCATAAAGTAAATATTCTGTCTTGATATATAGTGTAAACTCCATAGAGATTCATTCAAATACTGTTTTTTTTTTCAACTGTAAAATTACCATTATTTTATACCTCAGAAATTTAAAATAAACTGAAGAATGAGTATTCAATATGAATGATATAAATGATCACTTTCAGCTCTATTCATGGGAGAGTTCGCTGGTTTCGGTGTAACAGCAGGAGCGCATCGATATTGGACTCATCGATCATTTAAAGCGAAACTACCATTACAAATAATCCTTCTCATATGCTACTCCACCGCTGGACAGGTAATTAACACTTATTTACTGAACATTTATTTTGAACACCGTTGTTGTAGAGATCGACCAATTTAAAACTGAACATCCCTCCATTAAATGTTATTGTTTAAATCCAAACTGTAAAAAAATAAGTTACTTACTTGACTTAAATACACAGTTTAAATAAAAATATTTATTTAAAATAATAAATTATCTAAAATTATAGACATACATTGCAAAATATTATTAATAATAAAGAATAAGGACGTCCAGTATAAACTGTTTATATCATTTATAAACAAGATCCCTTTAGAAGATGGTGGGTGTTTGGTCAACCTTCAGTTAGAATTAAATCTATAGTTACATAATCAGTTACATTCAGTACATTCGTGCAGCAGTTCGATTACATAACCCGTACATGAAATCATCTAAGCGCTTGCATGAGCGTCAAATTAAAACTATACTCTCAAATTATCTACAGTGTAGTAACATTAAACAGATTATTAAATCTATAGTGTAGTAATATTTATAATAACTGATAGAACCAGGCTGGCCGACCTGCATTTTAGCGATATTGTCATATTTAGATTTGTGTTGTTTAAAAACGGCAATCTATAATACCAGAATGACCTAAAATTGTTTACACTATAATCCATTTTCTGTTATACATGTTTTAACCAATTTGATTTAGAGATTACCATTTTTAAAGTAAAAAATGCCTTAAAAGTATGAGTCAAAATCACTTAAATACTCTACTCTACTCTAGCAGACAAGGGCTACTCTAGCTCTAGTCTAGTAGACAAATCGCTAACGTTTGATCAAACACCTTTATATGGGAAATACTTCTTTACCAAAAAGATCACAGATGAGTGAAAGTACAAGGGGCTTTTCCTTACATACACACACACACACACACATCTTAATTGCTTGAAGCGCCTATAATAATCTTACGATGCTTTTGACGGATTTGGTCTTATCAAACAGAATATTCTGCTTACATTTTATTGAATTGTGTTGCTCACGTAATTGTTGGATACATAATAATGTATTAGGTTCATTCAACCATTATTATTTATCTTTTATATGGTGAATAAAATCAATCAGATAAGATGGCAAGTAGTATGTACCGCACTTAACATTTGTAATAGTTTCCTCTAAATGAAACTTCAGATGCATCAGTTGCTATCCTTAAGTATTAAGATGTTTATCTTGTAAGCAATGTCAGTGAATTCAGCACTCCAATCAAAAACATTGTGTTACGGATGAATGAGAACATGAATACCCTATAGATACCCTAGTTATTAATTAATATGCGTAACTTATTTTTTACATGTATGAATACATTTTAGAATAACTTATTTAATTGGGTCCGAGATCATCGTCTGCATCACAAGATGTCCGAGACTTCGGCCGATCCGCATAACGCTCATCGTGGTTTCTTCTTCTCGCACGTAGGATGGCTCATGATGAAGAAACACCCTCATGTCCTCAAAGAGGGAGCTAAAATCGACATGAGCGATATCACTAATGATCCTCTCCTTAAATTTTACAACAAGTAAGTTTTATATTACAACATGCTACATGGTAGTAACATGCTATGCTTGCAAATATAGATTCATAATACATATTCGTCCCTAAAAATGTTCTTCATCGAAAGTTAATAACTTCACTACGATGTACACGTTAAAGTTGTTTGGAACTAGAACAATAATACCAAAGTAATATCCTGGCATCGATGCAATAACCTTCTTCTTGAGTGAGTTGGGTAACGGATCAAGTACGGGTAACGTATAGTAGTCGTAAGTATGTACTTTCTCTCAAAACTTTTAAAACGATTCATAATAATTGACCGAGCGAGCGAGCTCTACAAATCAACTTGGGGCAAAAATACATTTTTTGTATATATGTTTGTAACGCGATAACTTTCGAACTGTTGGTCTGATTTTGATGAAACTTAAAAGATATATAGGATCTGTCAATTACAATTAAAAATTACAATTACAATAAAAAATTAAAATATCCAATTACTTCGGAACCGTGTGTCTAATTTTGATAAAAATTTAAAATATATTAATGAATTATCAATAACATTGTTGAATGTGTTGGAAAAATATATTGAGTCATTCGTTTTTAAATTATTCTCATTTTTGTAAAAATAAAACCCACCATAACTCTAAAGTTTACTATGCCGACTACTAGATGTCGCTATACAAAAATTAGAACGCGCTATGAGAGTTTTTTCCCTAATTGTTAAGCAGTTCAATAAATTTTACCGCATTTGACTGACTTCTAAACTATAAGGGTTCCTTGGGAACCCTTAAAAGGGGCTTAGATTTAAGCATTTAGTTTTGGGTTATCAAAAATTTATTGTGTTCGTGAGGTCTAAGTTCGCGGCGAACAACAAGTATATTATACAATACACTCTTATATTAAACTATGTCCTTTGTCGTTTTCATTCGGAAATAAATTATTTTAATAATATTATTTTGTTTTCAGACACTTCAATTATTTCAAACTCTTATGTTGCATGATCATACCCGTTCTTATATGTGTGGTAGGCTGGGGCGAAACTTGGATCAAAGCGATTCAGATCCAAATTTTCATACGTTACTTGCTAAGCCTCAATTTCACCTGGTCAGTCAACAGTTTTGCACACATATGGGGCTTAAAGCCCTATGATCGGTAAGTATCCTATTTTCACACACTGTAGGTACCTATTTTTGGACTTTTGGCTAGACATGCCCACGACTACGCTTCACTTCGACTATCTTTTTTATCGTGTAAAGGTAGCAAACGACCCTACAGTCCACGTAATGGTAAGGTGGTCACTGCCGTCCATTGGCATCGGTAATCATCCCCCACTACGATGGAATCGTATCTGAGTTTGACCACAGAAGCGTTGCTCTCCCTGAGGACTAAGTTCTGAGTTCGCCTCCTGTGTAATTTAGCTGACAACTATACCTCCCCAAACCGATACACAATAAATTGCTTCACTGCCCTGGTCGAACTACACGAGTTCTATGAAACATATTCATCTAGCTTATAACAGGGTTACTATGATCTCTACGAAATCAGAACCGATTTGGCAAAGTTACTAGATATGTGAAATTGGACAAACTCTAATAAGAGACTACTCTTTGATAATATCGATGAATAATTGATGTCCATAAATTTGAGTACCTACGAGGATTCGAATTTTAAAATTTTTTATTACTAGCTGTGCCCGTGGCCCCGCCCGCTACCCCTCCATTTAGGGGTTGAATTTTTATGGCCTAAAACCTGGCCGGGTGTCTTCTCGACAGATTAGTCAAGTTTGCATCAAAATCCGTTAAGCCATTTTTACGTGATGCGCGGTCAAATAAACAGACAAACAGATAAACAGACAAAGAGACAAAAATTCTAAAAACTATTAAATCGTGTTCTGTTATCAATTCTAAGGGGATACTTAGAATTGATAACAGAACACGTCAACTATTTTTCGAATATCTTCCATGTACAGACTTTCGACCCTCTTTAGCTTTATTATATGTATAGATTAGATTAAATAATTATATTCTTTACACCTACTCGTGTTCTTGTATTAAAATTTTCGAATTACCTAATAAAATATGTATCTATATGGAATTATTTTTTTTAGCAACATAATGCCTGCTGAAAATTTTTGGGTGTCGATTGTAGCAGCAGGTGAAGGATGGCACAATTACCATCACACATTTCCCTGGGATTACAAAGCGGCAGAATTACCATACTACGTGAATCTCACTACAACTATCTTGAACATGTTCGCCAAAATCGGCTGGGCATATGACATGAAGCAAGCTTCTCCAAGTCTTATTCAAGCTGTTATTGACAAAAGAAATCGAAAAAATTCACATTGACCAAATAATGCTATAATAATTGTTATAACTGGAATTTGCTATATTTGTTATTGTATTATATAAATTTATTATATACCTACCTGTTATGATCGCTGAAAAAATAATTACAGAAATACAATGTTTTAACTAAATCATCATTTTATTTACAAGTTAACCGTTACAAATATAATTATAAGTAAAATATGCACCAAATAATGATTTATCGCGTCTGTAGTATATTACACAATGTAATGTAGTATGAGACAAAACCCTTGAGAGAATTGCTGATTTATTTTATATTGACAGGCGATGTTCTGGCAGTAATGTTAAATTTCCAATAAAAATATCGCGGTCATTAATCGAAATAAAATATAGTCTATAGGTATTTTAAGTTGGGGAAAGTTACATACGTGTGCGAAAATGAATCCGGAAGTTTTGGAATTTTTATATATAAAAGTTATGTAATATTTGAATCGTCCCAAATCATCCGATCACGACTATCGACCAATCGATCTGCTACTTACGTGACCAAAGTGCGATCTAAAATAGCATTATTTAATGAATTATGCGTATTTATTATTTTAATAAATACACATGTAAACAAAACTCAGGTTAAATTGAAGGTGATAATCCTCCGTGAAACAATTTATTGTGTTTCGGTATGGAGAGGCGTGGTTGCCGGCTATACGCGAGGCGAACATCTTAGTCCTCGGGGATAGCAACGTATCTGTGATCAAACTTAGGTATGACTCGATTGTACTTGAGGATAATTCCTGATGTCTGGATGATAGGCGGCAGTGTCAACTTACCATCAGGTGGATTGCATGCTCGTTTGCTACCAAAAAAGGTAAACAGCTAGTCCCCAATCTGTTAGTCACAATTTATATATTTGTTAGTTAATGTTATTTTTAATAAATATACCTATATATTATTATGTTAAACTAGAATATTTGTATAGAAATATATAATTAAATAAGATGTAGTAGATAAACGTGGACACAGTTTAACAGATCACCCAGTTCAAACTAATATTGATAAAGATCTCATGAGTATGTCCAAAATAATGTGCATTACCTGATAATAAGAATAAATAATGAAATTGGAATTGGAATATGTATGTTTAATAAATAATAACCCATCAACACAGATAAAATTGTACAAAGCTTTTAATATTTAAACATTTTTTTGATATCAATGACTTTATAGAATTTTGGAAAATTAACCTAATATATAGCTTCTTTAATTATCATAATCAATATATTAGAAATGTAATGGAATTTTCATGAGCTCATGCCGAATAGATATTTTTCAATAAAGACTAATTATTTTACTATTCCAAATATTTATATAACTTACTAACAAAACGTAAGCAACTTTTATACAGCCATAAATTTTTGTAACTTAAAACCTAAAGTAAATTAATATTATTTTCTTCTATACTCTATATTCTGGAAATATTACATTAACCAATGATATACACACTGCCACAATGCAAAAAACTTAGGAACTAATCAAACCAACATCATTCCTCTTCAATTTTTCTAGGCTTATCCGTGTTATGTATTGGCATACAATAACAATTATTCTATATTATCTAACCACCAATTGTATCAAAATTTGTATAAATATTATTTAACTAATAACAAATTATATTATTAGTCTAACAATAATAATGTTTTAAGATAATTCATGTAGTTTCTTTCTGATAAATACATAGTTTATATAAATCTATTTATCTATTCTAATTAAATATTCTATTGAATTTAAGTTACGAAATAAATAAATACACTTTGATGATTTGTATATATGCTAAACTGCTCAACTAACTTTTAACTTCTGAGTTAAGCCAAAGTAAACCATAGACTAAATAATTGCAGACAATAGGCCTTCAATTTTCTTACCAATAAATTGGTAAGTTCATTCAATATACATATCCATAGGACAGAATTATGTGTAAAAATCTTGTACCACATTATTATATACATTATACTAACATATACTGTATATAATATTATGGTATAAATAGTTACATAGTACACTACACAAAGCATATTGTGTAATTGGAGTATTGTTTTATATATATTGCAACCATATACATATGAAGTAATCATTTACTTTGTCTATGTACTGGTACACTATTCAGACGGCTACAAGAGAGTGGCCTAACTTCATTTTAGCAATGTTTACTTATTTAAAAATGGTAAAGAAACAAAACTAAACTAGAACTTGTTTTTTATAAAATAGTTTTAAGCTACTCTGATATTAATGATTACTATTATTAAATAATTAAAATTCAAACAGGTCAAAATCGCTAAAATGCAGTTAGATCACTCTGGCTTTAGTAGCCTTAATTATAGTGTTATTATTATAATAGTTTTTTCAATGCTCTTCTTTCTGGTTGTATTAATTTTATTTCAAAGGAATTTGGTTTGATTAACCACCTTTCAAATTGTGATTCTTTTTTAATGTTTAATGCATATTTAGAGACATCCTAAATAGAATAAGTGTATGTTTCAACACTAAGTACAATATCATGACATAGATCAAAGCTAACTTTCAGTCTTCAATAAGTTCATATACACTCGTCTGGATATCAGGTTCCATTTTATTACAATCACCAGCTGTTTTCAACTCCTTTGTGGGCCTGTTATTTTCATCCTTGCATGATTTTCTTTTTAAGCTTAAATTTCGTTTAGTATGTGCACCATTACTGTTATTTTCACTGGTGTTTGCCTCCTTTCTCTTTTTAGTTCTTGTGACTGTGATATCTAAATCTGAAGAGTCTTCATCAAAGCCCACATAGATAGGAAAAGAGCGACCACTTCTGGTAGACCTTATAGGTTGAATTCTTGTTGTCTCTTCGACTATTTCCAGTGGTGGTGGCCAAGCTGCCATATTTACTGATAACCTGGCTTGACAGTAAGTGTTTAGTGACATTATTTTGATATATACAGCTAACGTCCGAGCTTTCTCTGCTGCTGTTATTGTAGGTGGTAATAAACTCCAGGGCAATCTCCGATCTCTTACATTCAAATATCGCCTCTTCAAACACACTTGAGGTGGGGATTTGTCAGAAGCTCCTTCAACCTGATAATCGAAATTTATCAACAAACAAATAAGATTTATCATAATAAATTAAAATATATACATTACGACGAATATATTACCTTACGACGCATTATTTCATCCTCTTTAGCCGTAGATTTTGAATATTTTAATGCTTTGAGGAGATCTAACATTTCCTGTTTACTTAACTTTTCATCTCCCAACCCATATTCTGCAAGAAGCAAAATATATATTTTTTTAATGAATGGTGTATTTGATCTTTTCAATTTCAATGTTTTGCAGTTAGATTAGTGCCGATCATTGGACGTTATTTACTGAAGTAGCCATTAATACACACATACCGGTTAATTGATTTCTCATTGTATTTTCCGAATCGCAACTCTCATCAGAAGATAAAACAGATTCCATTGTGATTCCAAATCTCAAGCACCTAAATGAAAATAGAATGTATTTTTTAAATAAAAATCAAAGGATACATCGTATACAATAATGGTTTTATGGGAGATTAGAAATATCGAGATTCCTATTATTTACAATCTTGCCTAAAATTTAGCTATTTTAATTTGACAGTAAACTATCTTGACATTTCTTATTTCCGTACAAATAATGTCCACAGATCTGATAAATAATGTCAGCCATAAGTTCTGACCACGGTAAAGCTTCTTAGTTTATAATCTATTGATCTACTAAGTATATTTATAATATAGGAGTTAGAAAGGGTCAATTTGTTACCTGCATCCTCTTAGTGCTTGCAAACATAATTATTAACAGTATTTTTAACAGAGTAATAACACAAAATACAATAATATACAGTATTTATTTGTAGAAAAGACTATCCCTTTATCTATTTCTATACTATATTATCTGTGGTAGTCTCAAGTTTCGACAGCGACAACTATTTAGTATCTGTGCACGATAAGCAAATCAAATCAAAGTAGTAGTAGAGTAGGTATATTTTGGTGATTTTTACTCTACTAGATCATAGATAAATACTAATATATACTCAAGATACTAGACAAAGTTTTGATTCAGTTCAATATTTTTATTTATGTTTTATAATGATTATGAAATAAACGTCATGTTTGTGTATTTATAAATGGGAACGTGTTTTGTTAGTTACATTGATATAAGGTGAAATAAAGTTTTAATTCCTTAGTATGTCATAGTGATTTCTGATGGAGGAAGAATTGAGGTGTTTCGTTTGCAAGGAATTCTATAGAGAACCCGTACTTTTGCCCTGTGGGCACGCATTATGCCGCGCTTGTGCTGTCAGTCTACAAAGCCATGTACACGAATCAGACAATACTTCGGCAGCAGCAACGGACTACCAAGAAGCAGATAAGGCATCCGTCTCTAGTGAAACTGACAGCGGAGTGGTTTGTGGATCAAGGCCTAATAGTTACGCGGGAACCCCGGCGGCGCCCGCCTACACGGCAGCCGCTTTCAGTCTAATTTGTCCGTCTTGTAACAAACAGGTGTTTTTAGACGATAATGGAGCCGAAGGTCTGCCGCCTTTCCGCGTTATGCGTACGATTGTCGAAAGATTCGGCGGAGTTACGGGTGCTCCGCCCGCTGAGGAGGCCTGTCAGATGTGCGAAGGGGACAGGCGCGCGGCGGTGGTGAGGTGCGAGCAGTGCTCGGTGCGATACTGTGCTGCGTGCCGCGACGCCTGGCACCCCACCCGCGGGCCTCTCGCACAGCACGAGCTGCGAACTTTAGGCACTACATGCTCGGATCATGGCTCGCCTCCAGTGCTATATTGTAATACTTGCTTGGTGCCAGTATGCCAGCGCTGCACAGCTGAAAGACATTCGTCACATGAAACGCAGTCATTACCTAGTGCAGCCAGAGCTCATAAGGTATGTAATACAAGTTCAGTTAGTATTGTTTATATAACAGAAAACAAGCAACAGAGTAGCTCCACCTGACTATGCATGATATAGGTATATTAGAGGCATCTACAATTACCATTTATATAGGATCAAATTTCAAGTAGATTGTTGCCGTTTCTTTAGAACACAGTACTTTGTAATATTTCTGTAACATTGTGCCATTATAAAATAAATACCAACTGAATAATAAGATTTTTTTAATTTTATTGCTACATTTTACTAAAGATCAAAATCAAAATCAAAATCAAAATTCATTTATTCAAAGTTGGTTCCTTTAGAACTCTTTTTGAAAGTCATAAACT
>DWNR01005334.1:0-10247 GCA_018250455.1 Polygonus leo
TGCTATGTTAAATGAGATCTTCACAAATGTCAGGTCCCCGACGATTATTATATTTATTATTTTACAGATTGATTTTTAAGAATAGATTATTATTTTGGTTATAAATACACACACGAATAAAATGGTTATAAATGAATTAAGAACCAAATGAAACGATATTATAAATGAATTAAGAACTATATTTTTTATTTGCAAACGTCGAACTGCCAGTAACGTAAATACTAACGAACTAAACAGTAATTATAATATAAACTTTCTTATTTCTGAAGTTGAACCAAGTTATACATAGAACATACGTACAAAATATCATCAAAATCGGTTCAGTAGTTCCGGATTTTATTTCAAACATACATCGTGACACGAGATATTTTTATACACAAATATGTGCAATGTGCTCTTTTCTTACGAAAAAGCTTCGATTACCTTTATGTGCCTGAAATGTAACTTCCTTAGCATCAGACGCGGGTGCCCTCTGCTGGCTGCTCCGGGCGCTCTCTGGCGGGGATACTTTGTCACTACTTTTGTCTTTATGATGATGAGACGGCGACTTCTCCTGGGAACACATTAATAGAAAATGGATGAGTGGTTTTGAACAGACACAGAAACAAATGCAGTCGGGTGAACTTTATATGTGAGTGGATAAAAGTGAAAATAAAAATAATTAAGTTGTAACAATAGAGTCTTGTGTTTTGTAATAAAATCATACAAGTGGTCGCACACCACTGTTATGCTAGACAGCCTGTTTGAGTCTTATGATGGCCACGCACATTCATTCATTTAGTTTTTTTTTTGTGCAGTCCACCTGATGGTAAGTGGTCACTGCCACCCATAGACATCAGTAATCATCCCTAAGTACCTACAATTAAAACATACCTAAGTTTGATCACAGATGTTGTTGCGTTGCTACCTCTGAAGGCTCTGAGGACTAAGATGTTCGTCTCGTATAGTATAAGTATAGCCGGCACCCACGCCTCTCCAAACCGAAACACAATAATTGCTTCACTGAGAATTATGAGGGTGCCGGCGGTACCTCCCCGAGCTAAACGGGTTCTAACTGGCCTGTATATCTAATGTTATTTTACTGATGTCTTTTTGTTGTGTATTTACAAACCTGAGAGTCGTCGCTCAGTCCAGTGAAGCGGAGGCCCTTCTTGAGTCCTGCGATGCCGATGTCGAGGAGGCCTTCCATCATCCCCGCTGCCTCGTCCTGAACACACGCTCTGTTAATAATTAGGATATACATGGACTAATAAAAATCATGTAGTTTAGACGTATTTTACGAAGTGTAGAAGTAGAAAATGTACTCGTTAGTGGTCACTAACGGTCTTAGACATTTTAAACCAGTACGATTCTCCAATCGTAGGACTCCTTAGGACTCTTCTTATACAAGGTGAGTAAGTTGCCAATACCGTAAACTGCGGTAACCTTGATATTACTTATATCCCGCTTATACGGTGATAGAAATTAGGATGCGGCTTGCCTTGTCGCCAATTTCTGTCGCGAAACTATTGCTATTTACCGTAGCAGCCTGTTTGTTATCTCAAAAAAATTACGAAGGTAACCGGGACAATTTATAAATGAATTTGTGATGTGCAGAGCCAGATTCATAACACGATATAAGCCTTGGCAACGGGTAAATTCATGTGGAAGGGAGTCTGGTACATACTGCATGCGTTGCCATCATACATGGTGCAGGTGGATTGTTGGGAAGTTGTTTTGAATCTAATTTTATTATTTATTTATTTATTTATTACTTAGATAAGGTAATAAAGCCCAAGCCGTGCATTGCCTAGGGGCCCCGACCTGATTTTTTTGGCCTGAAGGTTTCGACTATAACTTAGGCATTATAACGCTCATGTAAATGAGAAGCAAGAAGATTAAGATGACACTTATTCATAAAGTGACACTTTACACTTTACAAGCTTGCATTAGACTTATCTTGCTATATGCCAGTGTAGTCATTGCACATGTGAAGCACATTGACAAATTTCAAAAGCTTCGAAACCGGTTCATGCGCATTGCCACAGTTTGCCCCTGGTACATGCGTAATGCAGACCTACATTTCAATTTCAATTCATTTCTACATTTCAATTCATCTTGATCTTGGATCTTGAGTTGCTCACCATCGCGCAATACATGAAGCAGCTGTCTGAGAGCTACTTTGATAGAGCTGCGTTACATCACAACCAGCTAGTTGTCAACGCAGCCCGTTACATCCCCGACAGGGGTACACCGTCTTGATACCGTCATCCTAAGCATGTATTAGACTACCCTGATGACCCCTCCATTGTTCAGAACTCAGTTCAGCAGGAGTCCTTCTACCAAGCCTCCCAAACACTACACTACCGTCCCTAACGGCGGGGACGTGGTCTCGTTTTTAGCACGGCCCCACTCGGTATCCCTGAGTGACGCGCCGTTTTGGCGCGAATGGGCGGTTTGGTGCCACTTTCGCCGTTTGTCTAACCCGAGGTGTCCTTTTAGCCTTTACATTAGCCGCAATACCCTTTTTGAAAAGAGACCATCTCAAGTTCCACTAAAGGCGGATGGACTCAAACTGAGGCGAATAGCCGATGTCTGAGCCCATCTCTCCCCTTCTGGTCCAGGTCTTCTGGCCCGGCTGAGCCCTAGCCTTTGGCCCTTGCCAAGCCAAGCCCTTGGCTTGTCATAAAATCCGGTGACGCTGTAAAGGCCAGTAGGGCCCTACAACTACACATTCGAAAAAAGAGACATTATTATCGTAATACTCAGTTTTCAATGCACTAATAATCACAATATTTTCCTGTTACGTAAACTAGTTTACTGTTCACGTGAGCATAACGATTGCTGAAATGCAATGTTTCGCTAAAACAAACGTGTTGAATTTGAACATTCAGATAATTTTGTTACAGATTCGTAGATTTTACATATAAAAACATTTGTTAAGTACACAAGCCCATTTTACATATTCTCCACATTTATAATAAGTAAACAGTTTGTAATTTTATACATCATGACATACACCATTGACATGCAAAGACTGAAAGGTTTTCCTAGACATTTCCATGCAGAATATTAGTAGGTTATTAGGTCTGGTATAGTTAGGAAATTTTAAGAGTTAAGAAATAGGAAGAATAGTCATTAAGTTAGTTTCATAAAAATCTTGTACCTGCTGTATTGTGGAAAAGAGTATAACACATTTGGGTGACTTTGGTAAATTGTACGCATTTCGAGAGACTAAAATGAAAAACATTTCTGTCAAAATATTAAATTAGCTATGCTATACTATGTATGCCAAAGTAGGTATATTTTTGGAACGGCGACGTATATTTTTGCAAATAAGCACCGTAAATGTTGTATCTGTATTTTTATAATAATATCATAAAAGTAAAAGTAAAATATGTTGTAGCTTTTGCCTTTCGATTTCGCCTTTTCGAACTTTTTAATAAGGTTTAAGTCATCATCAATCCATTATTTTCCGAGCCTCCTCGGTGGATCTTCCTAATTTACACATGATTCAAATGTTTTTTCTTATAACTTAAGTGTATAAAAAACCTCTGATAAGTGTCTGATAAAATTACCATTAGTCATTAAATATAAAAAAAAAAATTGCAAAGCATTTGATTTTTATGATATTGAAAAAGATATTTGTAAGGGTTTTGCATATATAGATACATGCAGTGGTGAATCAAGTGAAAGTAATCGAAGCTTATAAGTAGTAGAAAACAGGACATTCCTCATCACATTCAACATAAATATTTATGTTAAATTAAATATGAGAGAGGCTGAAGACCCATATAGTAAAATATGGCTTTGCAAGCCAAAGTTACATACAAATATTTATAAGGTTTTTGTCACCAACTCAAATTGCATGGAATATATTATTTCCGCGTATATAATATGTTTTCAATATGACTTTAAAATATTTCACCTATATTTTGTTACTTTAAGGCAAAATTATTTCAGTAATTTAGAAGTGAAAATCCACTTTCATAGGAACATTTCGGAGCTATAAAAGCCAAAAAATGTCAACATCAGTTCATAATGGTCAAATATATCGCTTTACCTTAAGAAAACATTATTTACTTTTTTAAGTCTGTTAAAAGTCCACCAAAGTCTTTCAGTCCCACTCGACTTAAAACTAGACATGAAAAGCATAAGCGGATAGAACGTGCAAACCAACATACACTGGAATGTTTGCAGGGCACATCTATGTCTAACGGGACCTGGAGGTCTCCTATCTTGGTCTTGGCCTGGTGGACCGTGCTCTGGATGTCCTTCAGGAGCGCGTCCGTGGGCTTCGGGCTGTACTCTTTCTTGGCTTCCTTGGGCTCGCTGGGCTCGTGGTCGATGTCTATGGAGTCTTCTTCACCTGATAGGAGGGTTAAAGGTAAGGGTAAGAATTCGTACTTTTACTGATATATAGTTTAAACGGAGAGAAATTCGTTACTATGTCCTTGCCCGTGCCATGTATGGGCGTGGCACGTGGCAACCGGATGCCGAGCGACTTAGAGCCGTCTTGCCTGTTTTCCGACTAAGCGGAGGTGGCGGTGGCTTGGGCCTAGTGGCTGGGGCCGGCGGGCTGGGGCCACTGCCTTCCGGGTGGGCCAGGGATCGGCAGGGGGTGGTTGATCTGCGTTCGCTGGTCGCGTACGGCGGCCGGTGGGCGCGGGGCCATCTTGCCAGCTTTCCTGGCGGGACTAGCGAGCGGTGACCGACATGGATCGTTGGTTCTCGCTCGCCGTAATGTCCCAGGATGCGACGTGCGGGTGTTCGGCACATAGCTGGACACTGCGGCGGAGTCGCGGATGTGTGCCGTTGGCGTACCCGTGACTCCGCCCCACAATGGAGACGTGGAATACCGTGTTTTTTTAGTGGGTTAGAGCCCCACGTACCCCGCCGTCTGGCCCCTAGGGCGGCGGGTATCCGTTCCAAATTTTTCACACGTTGAAAAAAATACTATCCCAGTAAAAAGAAAACATTATATTTAACTGTCATCCAAGAAGAAAATACTAAAAAAGTCATCTAAGTAAGTGTAACTGCTCTTTTTCTTTTATACTTACCAAACCACAATGGCTGTGGTGACCGGTTACGAAGGTTGGGGCTGTGTTCAGCATCCTCCTGCCCCCAGAGGCGGCTGAGCGTCATCTCGTCCAAGCTGGCCAGCAGGTCCTGCCCAACACTGATGCACTGCAAATCCATGTCTGTCTCCCAGGTCTTCACACTGCCTGGTGGTTCATATATAAAGTTGATATATTTTGATAATTTTTCATATGATTGAAGAAACAAAATATGATATCTGACACTGTAAAGACACCAATTCTCATCATTCAATGTTTTGTTTCTATTATAACAATTCAATTGGCAGATCAGCAAGAAGCCTAGTATTTTAATTATAAGTTAGAATTAATGAGGCCTTTCCTAAATTTATGGACAGCCCAAGTATTTAAAAGTGTAATAGAATGTTTTTAGGTAGGCAGAGAGTATCAAGTGCCAAATGGCACGTTCTGACATACTTGCCTAGTTTCTTCCATTTCCATAACTCTCCTCATACAAACATGTCGATTTTGGAGACTCTTGAAAACTTCAGCCACACACACACACACTTAGTTAGGTTTATCTATTACAGTTTAATTTTAAATTCATTTGTAACATAATTAAGACATTATCCATATAGCAATATTGATTTGATTTTAAGTTTTGTACATGTGGAGCTTCAAACATTTTTTGGGTTTTTGGGTAAAATCAATTTTTATTTGTTTTTAGCATTTTTGAAGTGAAAACGTCTTTAGGCACATTTGAGATAGGAAAGAACCATTGAACTTGCGAAAATGTTACCAACATCTCTGAATACTCATATAAGCATTGACATAATATTGGCCCCTTATAACTTTGTTTTATATTATGATTAATTTAGTTATGTTATAAAAATAATTACAGTATTAGTAATTACATTAATTTTACATTATTTTAATATTAATGTAATTAAATAAAAAATATACAAAAGTAATTGTTGAAGTTTTCACTTCTGACGACCCTCGCCGAGTGCTACAGTTATTTTTTTTTCTGATACTAAGTAGAAATAATTAACTATAATACCTTCTATAATCCTGTCGTATATTTTGACTTCATTTCTCCCCTGGCGTCCCCTCCTCTGTCTCAAGATTGCAGTGGGTTTAATCTCAACTGGCTCAGTACCAACAGCAATCTCTTCTACATTGTTCACTTTCTCGACAGCCTCTTTTGATTCATCCACAGGCAGTTTTGACAGTGTCGTAACTGTTTTAGGCTCCACACTTGTAGGTTCTGCATTTGTTTCTTGTGGTGGTACAGGTTCTGGTTTAACTTCCTCTTTTTTTTCTTCAACTGTCTCTTCTACTTTACTTTCCGTGTTCTCAGTGTTGGTTTCTTCTGCAACTTCTTCATTCTCACTTTTTCCTTTGAGGATCATGAACAGTTTGTCATTCAGCCAGGCTGGTTCACACAGTGTGTTGTCGATGAAGTTGTCCAGCTTCTTTGCAAGGACACGGATGAGTAACTCTGAGTGGGGGGTGTCCCACAATTCCCAAGGGACTAGTTCTTTGAGAATAATCCTTAATATATTCACACAATGGTCTGCCGAGCTAAGCTTTTTATCTGTATTGTTGAATATGGGATGGGTTTTGTTATACAATAATTCAATAGAAATGGTTGGAGATTTTTCCTGCCTTTTCAAGGCTTTCTTGTATTCTTTTAAGTGAGTGATGAAGACTGCACACATATCGACATAAACATCCTTTGTTTCAATTTTATGGCAAATCTGTTGAGGAAAGGTATGTGTAGTTATTCAATACATATAATAAATCTGTATCTAAACACTTTTATATAGTTTTTTGTAGAAACGGTTGCTGAGGGTCCTTTGATAAGAATCCATAACAAAGATTTTTAGAATTTTTGTTTGTTTGTTTTTTTGTCTATGCGATTTGGCCCGATAATTTCTGAAACTTCTGATCAGATTTAAATATTGATTACACTTATATGATACAGCAAATTTCACTTAACATTTAGTGTTTAATTTCAATTGGTTCATAAATCAAAAAGTTATGTCAATTTAAAAAATACATAGTACTTACATTAGGTTTTTTGCTCAATACACATGTCACTGTAACTGTTTAGGTAAATGATACATTAGCTAACTATGTAATTATGGTTTGTTAAATTATGATACTTGAAAGTTTATAAAAATTATCATTAAATAGACATTTAGAGCACTCATAACTTACTATGAATTAAAGCTTAATTATAGAACTTGTGTGGTCAGTAATTTGGTTGTCAAGTAATCCTCAGTTTTTTTTTTAATTTTTCAATTTTATACAAAAATCAATAATTAATAATAATAAAATTAATAAGAGTAATCTATACTAATATTATAAAGCTGAAGAGTTTGCTTGTTTGTTTGTTCTACTGGTCCAATTTGAAAAATTATTTCAGTGTTAGATAGTCCATTTATCGAGGAAGGCTATAGGCTATATACCATCACGCTACAACCAATAGAAGCAGAGTATCAACGAAAAATGTTGCTAAAACAGGGAAAATTTGACCGACTCTCTCTTATATGATGCAAATGAATTTGCGCAGGTTACCTATATTAGATATAATTATTTATTATCAATGTTTTTATGTTAAAGGCAAACACTGTTGAATCTCATGCCAGAGAGCTCCTATAATGTTTTGAAAGCTCAATCAGAAATTCATCCACACTTCACCACATTATGTATACCATTTACACTCCCAAATATGAAAGAGGCCAGATGTAAATTAGAAAAAAATGGATATAAATTGCTATACTAAACAATATGACAAAATCACTTGCTTGAAAAGTTTTGCTGATCATCTGGTCCAAGAGCTGTTTGCAGGCGAAGGGGAAGCCGATCTCCTCCGAGATGTACGGTACGTACCACGAGGACACCAGCTTCTTCTCCAACACCGTGGAGATGACACTCAGCTCATTCGTGTCGTACTCCCTGCACTCTGCGCTCTTGTCCCTAACCCTCACTTCAGGCAACACCCCTCGGAGAAACGACAACCAAGGATACTTCTTAACCCACTCCTCCACATCGTACTTTATGGGCTTGTTTAACTGTAATAACCACTGGATAGCCCTAATACTAAGGAACAGAGTCACGACGAACACAACTAGTATGTAAATAAGAAACCACACGCCGGTTATCGGCGATATGTTAGTCACATAGTTCAGTAATATGCAGAGTACGGCTCCGCTACACGAAGTTAGAGTTACGGTTTCTAATAAGTTTCTTTTGAACAACATTTTACTTATAAATAACAAGACATAAATATTACGGAAGACTGCGAACCCGTACCGGTTTCCTTACAGTCAAAACGAGACTAAATCAATAAGTCACACCTCAAATTTTAATCAATACAAATAAATACTCCCTTCGCCCCCATCCCCGCTATACCAACTACCACAGATAACTATATAAGTACTTAGCCAACTACTTACTGTCACTGTCAACTACATATCACTGTCATACATGTTCTCAATGTCAAATTCGGTTACGCATGTCTATGGTATCAATAGGGATGCGCACTAGTACGATTAATAGGAAAATCGATTAAATCATGAATAAAATGAATATATCATTTATAGCCTGGAGAGTTAAAATATCAGTTGTTTTAATGAATAAGTAAAAATATTCGGTCATGGTTAGAAAAGAATTGGAATGTGGAAACAGTTTTATAAGTAGCTCTAGAAAAACCATCGCAAATACTTTGTTGTATGAGAATCCACTTTTATTGTATATTATCTATATTGTTGTTGCAGTCATTGTTTAACACATTCTGGGAAAGTGTCAAGTATTTATCACTCACGGTTTAAAAGATACAATTATAAAACTGTGAAAATACTTGTTTGTTGTATGGCGCCCCCCTTTTACTAATTATTTTATTTTAGTATTTGTTGTTATAGCGAACATAAGAATACATAATCATCATACAAAAAACACTTTCTACACTCCACACAAGGATTTCCTGTGCCGTGTCTGGTGCCAAGGAAAATATACTGGGTCTTTGTGTTTCAGACTGGTAGTGATCTCCGCGTCACACAGATCGTTACATTAGACTTTGTCGTCGAAATTTATTTATCATACATATGTATTCTAATATCTACGACTATTCAGTTCCTAACAATAAAACTATTTCTTGGATCCACTTATAAAATTATATTTGTAAGCTTCACCAAGATCGATATAGTTATTTCTTGGAATCGTATATAGAGAGGGAACAGTAATTAAAATATGGTTGGTATCATTTCTAGCTATTCATTAAGGTATTAGGAATTAAAACTTTATATTCTTCTTGAAATCAATTAAATGAAAATATTGAGACGACATGGGAAAATATTTATAAAAACAACATACATTTGCCATTGACCATTATATTTATTTATTAAATCGTTATAAAACATACCATTATATCACAGAGTTCGAATGTCACTTAAATTTGTAATGAAAAAATGGGATTGAACATAACATTTAAATTGATTTACAAAATTTATAATGTGGTTAAAATAACACAAAAAAATATATATAGTATTTTAAATAAATAATTAACCTGGTAATTCATTATAAATGCACTTTTATAAATAAATCTAAAATAAAATATAGGTAAAATTACGGGAACAGTTAAATAAATCGTAAGGATAAATGTAAGATGATTGCACAAAACGTAACACATAATTTAAAAACCTGATGAATGTATTACATAGTTCTAACTAAAGTTTTAGCTTATTTTAATGGACGGAAAGTGAGGACACAATGACATCATAATAGAATACTACACAACCAATATTTTAATAAGTACGTATAATATCTTCACACACATGATAAAATCGGTAAAATGTCTTACTTAACACCCCAAAATTCACTAAGAATATATTTTCTAATTAAAATACCACGTTCATTCGTACGCAAATATTAATATACTAAATAGGTCTTTCACATAATTATAACGATATTTAGATCCTACAAAAATTATTATATTATGTAAAATGTTTAAACAATTTGTCATACTTTTGTCATTTGACCTGCAAATTAAAGCATATCACAAATAACTTACTTTATAGGTTTGATAGAACTATTTATATATTTCTCAAACATTTCAACAATAACTAAGAAATCATGATATCTATACAAATAAATAAATGTATGTAGGTTTTATCGAGTGAATACAAATAAAACTAGTATATAAAATTTATTAATATAAGTTGTTAC
>DWNR01005335.1:0-10246 GCA_018250455.1 Polygonus leo
TGGTCCACAACTCAGCGGGCCACGGTTTGTCATCCATGCGCGACTGTCGCATAAATATCGTGGAACAGACCAATGAGCTATTTATTGTCTGTGGCCGGATCTCGTGCAAGATACTATTTATATTAGATATATTGTGTGTAACAATTACTACTTATTCTATTGGTATGTTATTTAAGTGTACATTTATTAGCAGTGACAGGTAAAACAGACTTTATATTGACAAGAATGAACCGTTCACTTTAGGTGCTTGAGGTACGAATCACAGTACATTTTTCAGAGTTATATCGATTATATTCAAAATAAATCCATGTCCATTATAAAAAAAATCATCGTTGTTTACAAGAAAAGGAATTATTGAAACTTTCATAATCTATTTATAATAATGATACGAATAACCCAAATTGTCGGTTTTTCATCATTTTCTACAAGATCTGTTTATTTTAACATTCTATAAGCTTGGCAGTCTATGACCAAAAACGATAGAATCGCACAATGACTTCATTGCGACCCGTACCCAGCTGTAATCTTGATAACAACCCAGGCATTTATACTCATTGTTATAATGCCAGAAACTTGTATTTGTCAAAATAACCGGCCTGGTACGCTGAGATATTAGGTAGATAGGTAGATGGATACGTATTTGATCCCTGCTGGATTAGAAACGAAGCTTTAAAGCTATAAATTATTATTCTTAAAGTCACGCATTTCTCACATATATGTATAGTATAAAAGTATATAGTCCACCTTACACCTAGTAAATGGTTATCATCATCCATGAATCTCTAAAACCAATCCTAAGTACAGTGAAGTACTGAGGTCAACAACGGATTTACCTCTGAGGACTAACATGAAAGTCTCAAGTATTGCCGGTAAGGGGGTATCCATAAATTACTTGAGGCGTTCAGAGGGGGAGGAGATCGAGCGGAATCTCATCTAATCTCACGGTGGGGAGGGGTACTAGCAAATATCACGTATTTTTTTGCACCAAATCTCAACAGAGAGAGAAGCCACTCTGACCAAGCCACAATAATTTCTTTACGAATTAAATATGTATTGTGGCCCGGCAATCGAAGGATATCAGTTCTATCTAAATGTTATGAAATGAGGAGAGTTATGAAAGTGGAAAATGCTAGGCAAGTATGTCAGAACCGTACCGTTTGGCACTCAACACTCTCTGCCTACCCCGTTAGGGATTTGGCGTGAAGATGTGTGTGTGTGTGCGTGTGTATGTACAATAGAATCTACTACGATCGGAAATAAATTCGAAAAACAGGTAAGATTTGAACTGTTATCTCTAACCTAACCCGCGAATACCACAACAACCCGAGAATACAACTACTACAACTAGATCCAAGAACGATTAAACTTGACGACGTAATAAATCAAAGGTATGTTCAATTTGATTAGATTTCTAGTGCCCACGTCCGGTTTAGAGCGATAATTACAGCAATATCCTGATTAAGAGGGCTAATTAAAACGAAATGTACAAGTAGTTAATATCTGAACACGTTATGGACGAACGTTATGAATATTTACGAGCTCAAATTTTTGCGTGGTGATTGGTTTTACGAGCGCAACGCTACAAAAGGAGCACGGTTTTTGAGAAATCATCTAGGAAACATGCTTATTCATAGAAATCTTACCTACCTGTCTTTTTTATCGAACGTAAGTGATAATGATATGAATGATCACCACATGGAAAGTGGTCATAAACTAAGGAACAGACTGCAAATGGATATTCGCAATAAGTGTGAGTCGAGCTAGGTGAGTCGCCAATATAAAACTTCATGACGTAATAAAATAGTTCTCTAAAGAGGTAAGTAGATATTTTTATGTGTTTCATATTTTTTGTATGTAGTGAATAAAATTCAATTTATATGTACTTAACTGAAGTTGTAAAGAAACCTGTAGGCCTAGATGATAAGTCATTATTAACGTCTAAAGACCTATGAAATCAACTAGCTACAAAGAAAATTAAAGTTCTACTTTTGGTTAACCACAGGTGCGTTAATACCCCTGAAGATTAAAATGGTCCTTACGTGTACAAGTGCGATCGGCAACCATGTTTTTCAAATATTACTAACGAGCTACTGCCTGCGACCTCGCATGCTGTATTAAAAAAATAACAAAGGCAAAAACATTTTTTAATTGACATAACATTCTGATGTGTTAAGTAAAGTTTGCCACAATACATCAGTGAAAACCGCATTAGAATCGTATCAGCACTTTCTGAGATGAGCGCGAAACGACACACAGACAAAAAATGTAAATGTCATTATTTTGGGTTTTATTACTTAGTAAAGACCCCCAGAGTCTCTCCCAAATATCGACAATCATTTACAGATTTATTATATGTATAGATTAACAACTGATTATTTAACACACATTTTTTTCGGAGTACGGAAAAAATATTTTGAAATGAGGACTATAATTGAATTAAAATTGTAAGACATATGCAATAAATTCTATATAAAATATTTGTTATCACATTAACTAACTTACTTTATTATTCTTATCAAGGGAAACACGTGTTCAGATACTCATTATAATTTATTGCGCAATAAAGTAAATGTGCCCTTTTAAAAATTACTGAAATTTATAAATCAACGTCGAATGCGCCAAACATTTGGCATATTTTTACTGTGCGTAATAGAGTTTTATAAGACTAACGAACACAATATCAAAAAATACATAGAGACGAAAATAGAACATCTTCCTTTTCTTCAGTGATTCTGCGTGTTTTAATGTAATTGTCACGAGCTGGCTAAAGTACACCAAGCAAACTGGTGACCGAAATAAAGATAAAAATATTTAGAGTCATGAACATGATTTCATGAAAGGCCAATGTTCAAAGGACCGATAACCGGACTGTAGGGTTTTTTCGAAATCGGTGGACTCAGAAGGCATAGGAAGCGGTGCCGGTGGTACCTATGTTCAGGTCACGAGTATCATAAATAACTATGCATATAACCATAAAAACATCAATATACATATAAAAATCGTGTCATAATATTCGAAATTATTCAACATATCTTAATGAAAATTTACATATTGTTAATGAAAATTCTGTAAATTCGACCAATAAAGTATTTTCCCGAAAAGGTTATAAATGTCTCGATTTATAATATCAATATTTTTTGTTGCAAATTAAAATATCCTGCAGGGTCCGCTACTATAATATATCATGAAACTATAATTTATAAGTATTTTATAATCATACAAGTGTTTTAAATAGAAAAAATACAATTAATTACAGGCATGTAGCTCAACATTATTGGGACCACTTAAGTCTTAAGGACAACAAGACGAGCATACACTTTTTATTTACTTTACCGTTGAACCTATAATTTACTCTGCGGACGTATTTATTGTAACTCTTATTAATAAAAGTAGCTTGACTGGCGTCCTGGCGCTTGTTTGTAGTAAAATTTATTACAAGGCCGCCTTATATTTTAATACACGCATAAAATATTACCTTATTTTTCCTCAAACATATGACTTTGTATGGCTTCGACAACTTAAAATTCACATACAACGCATATATTTCTATTTAGTTGTTGGTCATATCTGCACATGTAGATATTGTACATTCGATTAAATTTTAAACACGAAAATCCAACCTTAAAGCACTAGTAGCACCTTAAAACGTTAGTTGTTATTAACCTATTGTCACATATAACAACATTTATATTGATAACACAATATAAATTTATTTTGGGCTCCATCGTAACCGGTGATCTATTTAATAAGATTTAAAAATCGGAACATTAATTTTTACTCGAAACGCATATATTTTCTTCATTTCGTCGTAGGATAAAACCAACTTTGAAATCACTATAATAAGTAAATACGCCCAATTTTGTCACTGCCAGGAGAAACTTATTCGTTATATATTTTTTGTATGTATCACAAATAATTATGAAAGAGCCAGTGGTTCGTACAACATCTTAAACCGTCAAAACAAAATGTTGATTACCTGATAATATTCGAGTAAAACAAGATTGGTTTCAGATACTTAGCGCAGCGAGTGACAGGAACCACCCCTATCAATGTTCACGTGATTGAGTGGAATAAATTAATGACGAGAATGATTGATTGGCTCATTATTGCGGCGCTGATCAAAATAAATTTTAGCTATTTAAAAGCAAAATGGCCGCACGGATTTGGTTCGTGTCACTATACATATAATAAACTAGCTTTTGCTTTAAAAATCCTTTCTTAGTGCTCACTTCGATCATGAAAGTAACCTCTGTACCAAATATCAAGTTTCTAGGTACAGTAGTTTCGGCTGTGCGTTAATATGTCAGTCAGTTAATCAGTTTTGCCTTTTATATATAATAATCGTGAATTGTGGTGCTAGCGTTGTGGATTAACTTGGACACACAAGAAACATTGACAGAATTATTTCTTGTGTCTAATTTAGACTAATGATTTTAAATGTGCGTGATTTATCTATTATTTATAAAAGTAAGTAAATTGTAACCTAAAATCATTTTGAGCTACAAACTTTTTATGCGTCATTTTATAATGAAATCGACAAAATGCAAGGCGCAAACCTGGATATGAGTTCCGTACAACTGGGCAATACTTGACATTTAATTATTCGGTTGTTAATTGAGGCTTAAACTTCAAAGAGATGACGTCGTAACCAGTTGAAACGTCGGTCAGTCATCGCTGGAGGCGCAGTCGGCATCTTTTGGGTACAGACCTTAGAACTAAAAGTAGACATAGCATATCCAAAATTGAAATCTAAAAGGGTAGATAACATTCTATAATGTGTAATTACATAAACATCTTTTCTATAGAGAAAACAAAACCCTATGTCGGAAAAGATATACGTATAGGGCTTGGGGAAAAATGGAAAAATAGCCCGGAAATAAAAATATAATGCGAATTAAATACTTCATATATGTATACAAATCTGCGGTGAAATTAGGAATTAATAAACATACGTAAAAACAGATACAGATCACGATTTAGATATCTAAACTAATTTTTCCGTTGCAAATTTCACGAGTCATTTCACTAACTGGTCAGATATTATCTCGCCGAAATATTTTTGTTACCACATAAATTAAATTTCTGATACGCTACAACATATTTATCACAACGGGTACAAAAAATCATCTTTATTACATTGCTTGCAACAAAATAACATCTTGCGTCGCTAATTAGGAACAATAAAATTCAACCCTTTAACCAGCCAGCTCTAATAAAATCCAAGGCATGCAACTGAACAGAATTAATAGCTTGCCTACACGAGAAATATGAAGTATGGATGAATATTGTTTCTCTGAATACCTTTTCAATTATTCGAGAAAACCTTAAAAGCTTACAAAACATTACAAGCTTTTTAAAGATACCTTACACTGACTGGTGACCGCGACTGGTTAAGCGATAAACGATAAACGATTTAAAAATTAAGTTAATTTAAATTATTTATATGTGAATACACTAATTTTACTGATCATTCGCCATATAAAACTAAATTGAAAATAGTGATTAAATATTACAGGGGTAAAACATACAGAAAGCGAACTAACACCCTAAAACCCTAACCCTAGAAATAAAATGCAAACTTTTCATTGATGACGTTTTAATGTAAACATCATTTTGTATCACATCTTGATTATAACATATTTATAACAACAATTTTAGAAAAGGTTGAATGAATTCTTTTCAACAATAACTTCACGTCCACAAATAGTGTATACCTTTGAGAATAACTCCCCATCACAATCTACGTCATTCGTTTATATTTCATCTTTCATCATTTCGCTTATCTTAATTCGTCGAGACGGACACAAGTCTCTTACAAAATGGTTTCCTTATCCTTTGCCGAATGGTCACGAATGACTCTTGGAGCAGTTTCTTGTTCCGATTCGCGGTATCAATTGCGATCGGCGCAAAAAGTTTTGGGACGAAAAGCGTGCCGCTCGGCAAATAAATCGTCGCAAATTATTGCCACTGGCAGGCTGCGCCGCTGGACCTGCCCACCGTTTTAAAGCATCTCTTGAGGCGGTTCCGATCGTTATGTTTTATTGTAGTGTAGTACACACGATTGTTGTGTTGTATATCGTTATTGTCAAGCAAAAATGTTGATGCGGCAGAGGTGTTGTACAATATATAAAGGAATCGTAATAAATAACCAGGTACCAATATACTAGGTGGTAGAACTCATGTGATTCAACCGGGGAGGTACCACCACCACTCTCATAATCCTCTATGAAGCAATTTATTGAGTTTCGTAAATGAGGCGAACATCTTAGTTCTCAAAGGTAGTAACGCATTTGTGGTCAACTTTGGGTCAATCGTTCTTGGGGATGACTACTAATGTCCACGGGCGGCAATGACCACATACCATCAGATGAACTGCCTGCTCGTTTGATACCTTTACACAAAAAAATATGTATTATAAATGTGAATGTGAGTGAAACAAACATTTCACTTCCACGCCTTAACTACTTAACCGCTCACCATGAGATTTTGTAAATACTTTATCAGAGGTACAAAATCCTATCCTAAAAAAATCCCCAGAGATTTAAAATATATTATGAATTCGCAGTAAATGCTAAAATTGTCTAATATCATATGTAGTATTGGAGAAGTCCATAATGTTTTTCCGAAGCTTCCATTATCAACTCATCCAATATCGCAAAATGAAGTGATTTTAACATTTTTATGTACCTGATTGAAGTAGCAAACGAATTTCTAGTTCATCTGCTGGTAAATGGCTGATAACAAGATTAAAAGACTACGAATAACTGGAAGTAACTATGTAGAACATGATCATCAGATCGTATGAAATATTTTAGACATATATGAAATACTTATGACTTATGCATAGTATTAAGTCTTCAGTTATTTATAACAAATTAAGAAGCATGTCCAGTTAATTTCATTTATAATATCTATAACAGGAATGCTCAAGTTACTAAAGATGTATGTTAACAGCATAATAATATGTTACAGTTTTTTCGCGTAACCAGATCTTGCGGTACATAATAATACAGACCTACCAATCTTTTGCTTGACCGTTATTCATATCAAAGTGTATGGCGAGCTGTCACTTTGTTTGTGTTAATCTTCATCGCTAATTACGCATGAACTAGTTTTTGTACGAGTCAATCGTAGGTGATCGTCAACCTGAAGATTGTTCTGGTAAGTACGACGATTTTGCGTCAAATTCTGTCAAAGTTATTGACAGATCAGCACACTTTAACCCTTTCCCTACTACTCAGGGACAAAAATTGTATAAGCAAAGAAACAACAGGATTTTGAAAAAAAAAACCTTTGCTTAACCTAAACCTTAGCTTGTCACAAACTCTATGTAAGCCATTAAATAATATCACACGTTATAGGTAACTTTTTAGTGGATATTTTTTTGAATCTGAGCAATGCATCTGAGTAATGCATCATGTATATGGTTACTAGTATCTATCAATATTCCGTCTTTGAAATTGAGCTATAGCAAAGGAACGTGAAATATGCCGGGCATTGATTGGTAAACTATTGCCAATAAAATTTTAAAGAACAAAAGGAGAGTAAAAATAATCTTTGCTTATAATTTATTATTCACGTCAACGAAAGTTTACTCTAAAGTTCAATTACATCGTAAACATATATGACTATTGCATTGACATTTCAAAATCGAAACGTAAACACAAGATGGCCGATTTAAACAGGTCAATTAATGTGCATTCGTTGAAAAACGGTTCACTTTTCCTGACACTTCGTGATAAACAAGTCATTTACACACTTATTCGAAGCAAAGTATGTATTCCTCGTTTGCTCATTATTCTTAATTGCAAAATTTTATTAACTCATGTGCACGATTTTCGGAGGCTTAAGCTCAATATATGTCAGCTTGTTAATAAAGTTTAATGTGTTCTTTCGGTTTGAGTGAAGGAATAAATGCAGGTTATTTTAAGTTCAGTGTAAAAATTTATCGTGAGAATGAGATTCACGCCACTGTTTAGTACAAAGAAATTATACAACGTTTTAATTTTCCTAAAAATATATATATATTTTTGATAATTCTATAGGACATTCGATAGTAAATTACCTATTTGTTTCCACTGTGTCATGTTGACATTCGAAATTCTTAAAATTATTGATTAGCGTCATCAATTATTTCTCTACATTGTTTTATCATTCTAATATGATATCGATTAGGTTCTATATTGTAAAGTTTTATAATATTTAACTTAATTTTTTAGACGGTCTATAATAATTCATTAAAATATTAAAAGGCGGATTCGATGTATAAATCTAACACTCAAACATTTTGTTAGATAGATATAAGGACAAACTATTTATCATATCAATTATTCAGTTTTTGTGATATATAAATATACACAATCACATATAAATACTATTAAGTAAAACAAGTTTCAAAAACTCTTAAACAGAAATCGCTACCAGCGCCTGCACCAATTTGATCTTTGACAAGGTCCATACTTGCCCCTATCTGTTTCTGTTATTGTTCTTGATTAAATTTTATAATTACTGTTTTTTAAAAACTCATAAACAACAAATAGATATCCGCGCTAGACTGTAACGTGGGCCATACTCGTGCGTACATTTGTTTCTACCCTCCAAGCACAGTACGCACTTTATCGACGTTACGGTCTAAAGGACAAGATCTCGCCGATGTACATGTGTGCTAAGTGCGAACTGTGACTTGGCCATACACATGTTTCTGCTCTACAAGAAAGGTCGTCGCGATAATGGATCGCTAGGGTTAACAACAACGAGCAATTTGAATACGCGTTTCATCGACGTTACTGTCGCTAAAACGTCATGATCGCGTGACATATCTGTGTGTCAAGTGTAAACTGTGACATGCCAAGTGGTAGAACTCGTGTAGTTTAACCGGGGAGGTACCACCACCATCCTCATAATCCTCTATGAAACAATTCTTGTGTTTCGGTTTGGAGAGGCGTGGTTGTCGGCTATGCTTATAAACGAGGAAAACTTCCTAGTCCTCAGGGGTAGCAACGCATCTGTAATTAAACTTAGGTATGATTTAATAGTGCTTCGGGATGATTGATGTCCATGGGCGGCAGTGACCACTTAGCATCAGGTGGACTGGAGCTCGTTTGCTTCCTTTATACGATACAAAAATGCACCCGTCTGTGACATGGACCATACTCGGACATACATTTTGTTTCTACTCTTCTTATAGAGCTTGCCGCGATAATGAATCGCTCGTGTCAACCAGATAGCGCCAATTCTGAATACGTGCTTTATCGACGTCACTGCCGCTTTAACGACAAGACCACTCCGATGTTTTATATTCATTTCGCCTAAATCATGGCATTATAATAAATATTTATAGGAAATAAAACAGGCTGAGTGCGTGTCGGGTCGTTCGGGTTTATGCCACTGGATCAGACACAGATATATTAATATAAGTAATATATCTGTGGGATCAGATATACATATTGCAATCGTCAGCGGAAGTAGATGCGATGGTGTCACCACCCCAGGTAGTAGAACTTGTTTAGTTCGACCAGGGTACCACCGCCACCCTCATAATCCTCCGTGAAGCAATTATTGTGATTGTGGAGAGGCGTGGTTGCCGGATGCACAAGGCGAACATCTTAGTTCTCAGAGGTAGCAACGTATCTGTAATCAAACTTAAGTATGATTTAAATGTACTTGGGGGTGATTACTGATGTTACTTCAGGTAGACTGCGTGCTCGTTTGCTACCTTTATATGATAAAAACAAAACACCCCACGCAAACCATTCAGAAGTTCTATAACCCGGCTAAAAGATTAGTGTACAAGATCTTTCCAACCCAACTGTGCCTAATATGTCCTTGTTCTAGGTGGTCTAGCAAGTAAATATGCAGTTGCTATCTCACTTGATGTATCTTTAAGAGGATAATAGCTATCTATTACTCCCACTTGGAAATCTAGTATAATTTTATCATTATACGAACGCGTTAAGTGTGTATCTGTAGGACGGAGATTAGTTGGAGAAGGAAGGGAAAGATTTAGCCTTAAATATATATAATTATGATCTAAGAACCAAATAAAATGCATCTAAACGAAACGTAGATAAAGATATATTATAAAAGATATATCGTATACTAGCTGTGCCCGCGGCTCCGCCCGTTACCCCCCCCTTTTTGGGGGTTGAATTTTTATGGCCTAAAACACGGCCGGGGATCGTCTCGACAGATGAGTCAAGTTGGCATCAAAATCCGTTAAGCCGTTTTTACGTGATGCGCGGTCAAA
>DWNR01005336.1:0-10245 GCA_018250455.1 Polygonus leo
GACCCTCTGGTGCTGCAAATGTCCATAGGCGGCGGTGACTACTTACCATCAGGTGGCGGCCCGTCTGTCTTATCGCTAAGTTTAGATATAAAATAAAAAAAGACGAACTCGTAGCATAATCATCACTGTGTTAGTTCGAAGTTCCGGCTTCGATTTCCAGCTGTCAATAATCTGATCGACTAAAATAATTTTTAAAAGCAACGATAACTATGACGACACCGAATGGCTCGAACCATAATCCATATTAGGCAATTGCTTTTTGCTGTCTACATACATATCTCTGTTAAAATATTAGATTTCTAAAATAATACAACACAAAATATATCAATATTACTAATGTCATTCCCATTAATTAGTAACAAAGTTCATTTTAAATCCGTTAACAAATTATAATGGTTGTCTTGTATAATTTTTTCTCATAATATTACAAGAAAAATTGCACTATTAATAACATAAATTATAAATTCATTATGTTTTCTACAACTGTCTTCAAGTGCTAAGATAAATTGTATAGATTTATCAGTAAGTTGTAAAAAAATATTAAAGGTAGACAATCTCCCATTATGGCTACAAGACCTGTTTAAGAAAAAGGAAGTATTGTATTCAATAATAATTTAATTTGATGATGTCATACGCATTAAAATAAAGCACATAGTTTTCAGAGGTACATAGCTTCATGTTATTAAAAGAATTTTCTAATTTGTTTAATACTTTAAGAGTTTCAACGATTACAAACAAAGAAACAAATCATCAATTAGTGTAGGAATTCCACAGTATAATAATAAGAATTCAGTATAAAAAAACAAGCAAATATTACCTATTATATTATTTTTAATGACCCGCGTGGTCCAGCGGTCGATTTACTGTTTGACGCGCAGAGAGTCCCGGGTTCGATCCCGGCCAGACAGAAAATTTGAATGATGTATTTAAATTTCATTTCGGGGTTTGGGTGTTTATGAATTTGTGTATCGGGAAGGTTTTACTACTATATCCATGATAAATGCGTAGATCTTGTAAAATAAGTGTCTGGGCGAAGAGAGCAAAGTCGGTCAATTATACATGGGTATAATTCGTGTTTAAAAAGATGATTGATATCCATTAATTTACACGGAGTTAAGTAGTATTTAAAATTAACTGTTACTTATTCATTAGCCACAATATTTAGTTACTTACCCTTGATAACAATAGGAAATTAAATTAGGTATGTAATTATGAGGGCATAAGAAATATTTTAGTTTGTTACGGGAGCAGAGCCTATAGTCAATTATAGGTAGTCTAATTATAGGTATAGTAGGTAATTATACTTATCCTTCGTCCTCGAGAAGGATCCGTGTTATCAAATATAGTTAAATTAACTGCTACTTAAATTTAATACAAATGATTATTGTTTGATTAATAATACAATTGATTAATAGTAGGCGATTAAACAAGTAATGAAATGATAGGGGCATAAAAGTTATTGATTTTGAAAGCCATATAACGTATTTTACAACAATTTTATTTGAAATCTACTGAGTACTTTTATAGCATTTGGAAAGTAGGTAGGCCTATGTGTAGACGAATGGGACATAATTATAATGGTAATTTATGGTGAAGTTATTATATCTGATGGAGTAAAACGGAATCGTGAACCTATTTATCAATATTACATAATATTTAAGTGGGTCCAATTGTTTTATCATTAGGTAAAATTGTTAATGAATATAATATGCAAGTTAGGTTTCAAATAAAGGCCTAAGAAAACAGCCTTTCTACGTAAACACTATTGTTTGAAAACTGATGTATCATAAGAGTTTTTGAGATTTTTACAAGTAACGAAATGACAATTCATATTATATAAGTGAATAATGAAAATAAATTTGTATTAGGTTTACCTAAGAACAATATTGATGGAATGGTTTAATTATCTTTGAACCATGACCCATCCTCTATATAATAAAAGTTACAAAATATCTATTAGCAAACACTAAAATTATAATTAAAAAACCACATAATTACGTATAAAGAAACACGCATATATTTTCTTAATAACTATTTAATGTTATGTCAATTATACCCGTAAAATTGAAACAGTAGGTTTTTTATAAAGCGACTTTCATCTTGTAAATTGATGATACGTAATAAAACAGTGTTATAGATTATCGACACCCCGCGGGCGCTTGTTTGCTTCCCTTATGCCTAAAGGGACCATGTATTTCCATTAAAAACGGGACTTCAACAATTTTTTATTAATTTGTATAGGTTACTTTTTACGGTTATCTTACAATGATAAATGGTAAACACAAGGTATTACAATGATAAATGAGTATTTGTAAAATTACCCCCGGATAAGTAATATTGCATTGAAAACTATTAGAACAATATAGAATTGTTAAAAAGACTCTCAAATAAAATATGTAGGTTTTACTTAAAAGATCCTTCCTTCACTTGTTTCCTTCCTTCGTTTAAAATAATTTTTAAAATTGTGAATCTGTGATTGGGACTTTCAGAGTAAAGCAGAATTTCTTGCTTGCCTACTATATTTCATTCACTTTCGTTTTATCGTTTCGGCGCCTGCAGACATGATGTATTTATTGGAGCTATGTGTCGGACCTGCTTGGCTTGTACCGATGTTCAAGACTTATAGACTACATACATACTGAAATAATTAACATAGATACTAATTTATTCCGTGATTCGGACTCCATCCTTACCTTTACCGATAATTAAGTAGTATTACTTGCCTACTCAATAATATTTATTCTCTGACTCTTCACATCTCCAATGTTCGTACTCAAACTATAAATTGCTGCCATACGTCAAAACAGAAAATATAAAATACATTTTTGCCTATCAAACCTAAAGTATTCGAAGACACCCAGAAGAACCAAAACAGGATAATCCTGTTTTTAAATCCCAGCACATTGTCCCCGTATGCCACAAGATGTTCACAACACGCGAGCAATGTTTCGGCGCCTGCAGACATGATGTATTTATTGGAGCTATGTGTCGGTCCTGGTTGGCTTGTACCGATGTTCAGGTATACGAATGCAGTCTATACATTCGCATAAAAGGAATTAACGAGACTATTTTCTTCCGTGATTCAAACTCTGGATATTTGCAAAAAAATGCAAAATATATTGTCAGTTCACGATTTTTCATCCTGCCGTGTGCCAAAATAAAAACACCTGTCGTTAAACTGCATTTGTGTCCTTCAACTTAAAGTACTTGGATACACCAAAAGCTAAAACCTAAATCTGTAAAGCAGGAAAGTCCCATTCAAAACACAACGTATGGTCCCCCATATCCCACAAGGTGTTCATAACACGCGAGCAATGTTTCGGCGCCTGCAGACATGATGTATTTATTGGAGCTATGTGTCGGCCCTGCTTGGCTTGTACCGATGTTCAGGACTTATAGACTGCATTCGTATAAAAGGAATTAGTAAAGCTAAATTTAGTTATAACTAGAGAGTATGTATATGTATGAGAATGAGAATGTGTATGTATTATAATTTGTTAGAGAGATTTAATATACAAATATGTCATCAATTCATCACATAAATATCAAGCCTTCATATTTGCTATATATGTAATTTTAATAGATACATTTATAAGTATATAGTGAAATTGATTAATTGAATTTATAGAAAGTTTCGTCCATATATTTGTCGTTAGCTATATAAAATTTATTTTTCAATATTAATTGTATGAACATATTTATTATTTATTAATCTTTAAAGTACTTAACTTAAATTATAATATACTTAAAGTATATTAAAGTATACTATAATAGCAGTAAGAACATAACTACCTACCTAATCATAACTTCTAACCATCTTTTCAAGTTGAAATTATTGTAGTAACCTAATAATTAATTAATGAAAATTAAAATGTCACAGAAAGTATTGAACATGCGCAATTTATGTTATAAGTATCTTTTCACCTTTTTCTTTTTCTCACAGATACATCCACTCAAAGGAGAAGCCGTTCAAGTGCCTCGAATGCGGGAAAGGCTTCTGTCAATCCAGAACGCTTGCCGTCCACAAGATCCTTCACATGGAGGAGTCACCCCACAAATGCCCCGTCTGCAACAGAAGTTTCAACCAAAGGTCCAATCTTAAAACCCATCTACTAACCCATACAGATATAAAACCTTACAATTGCTCTTCATGTGGAAAGGTGTTCAGAAGAAACTGTGACTTGAGACGCCATAGTTTAACGCACAACCTCGTTGGTATCTCATCAGTTAACACGTCTCCAAGTGGAGCTGGTGGTAAGAGTCCTCTACTGAACCCTAATTTCCCAATCGATAGCTTAGACACCGAAGAAGAGAATTAGTGATTTTTGACATTTAACAATGTGGTAGATAAAAGACTGATCTGACATTAAGTGCCTTTTAGTTTTAGTAGAGCTAATTCTTATGGATCAAGGCTTAAGGATTTTCAGGTTGTATTATAAGACTTTGTTATACTATAATTATATTGCAAGGTATTTACTTTTTTATTTTATTGCGACAAAGTCACAAGTGGTTATTTGTACCCTTTTTCTTTTAAAATATTTCAATTGAGTGTATACAAAAATGTCCTAACTACAGTTTCTTTTTTATAATGGCCATAATTATACATAAATGTATATTTAAATATAAGAATGCTAAAAGGCCATTGAAAAGACAAGTGAAAAGCCAATTAAAATTTTGTTAAAGAATTAGCTCTTATTCTTAGAACCTATTCGCAATAATCTTTGAGATCTTCCTATAAGTATTATTTTTGTATAATTAAATAATAATGTAATATGTCTCAATCAGTGTATATTTTCTGATCTCATTTTTCTGTAAATATAAATTATATTTTATGCTTAAGTCCACCTGATCATTCCATCCGTCCTATTTGCGAAAAACATTTTTTTGTAAAATTATTTTTATGAAAATATTGTGAAGCTCTATCAAGTCTTCTCCTTAAAATTTTATGTAAAAACTGTTTTTGAAGACTTCAGGGATTTTTAAATGTATATAATTAAGATATGTTTAATGTAAGTATAATAAAGTGGATGAATATTGAGTATTGTTATTATTTGTCTTTGGTCACCTTGGTATTTTACTTACCTATGTATTGTATACTAATTTAAAGTATAAGAACCTGTTTTAGACAGTTTAGTTTAGAATAAACGTAAAATGCCTTCAACTTCTGAAGACGATCATTACTATTATGAGGAAACAATTTTAATTACTATATTATATTGGGCATGATGCGCAATATTAAAAAAAACACTTGATATTCAATAAAACACAATGTTGACGGCAAAAATCACAAAAAATGATAAGACATTTTAAAAATATCTCATCGTAAAATAAAACAAAAGAAGTAAGACTCAACCTGATATTACAGTAGTCAATGCAATATACTTATCTATAATTAACTTCAAATATACTAGTAATTCTGAAGTTGATCATATACTACTCGATCAAATCAAGAATAGGAATGACTATCGACCATTTTGTGACATCTAAATACCTTATATTTAAATTTAAAAAACTATTTATTTTCATGTGTATATTTTTGTTTTGTACAAATAATTAACGCTAATTATTTTAAATCTTTTTTGCAAACCTTACTTTCAGAAAAGAAATTTTACTTCAAGGTCATTTTTATTCCTAATCTTAGTTTGATCGCATAGTACACGTATCAGCACGGCCTAAATAGGAGAACTGTTTATAAAATATCTTACCTTAGCACACACAGCAAAAAAATCTACCGAAACAATGACAGACTAATGGTAGTTAGTAGTTTATATTTATTGATGCGTATTAAAATTAATTATTACTGCCTATACATAAAGGAAACATCTTTCTAAAACAACCTCTAAAGTATACCATGCAAATGGCGCCATGTACTTGGCCTATTTTCTTTTTATTTAGAATAGAGACGCAGACGGTGACGGGTTTTTGGTGATATGAAGAAAATTCTTCAAACATCTTCAAAGAGGATTTTCCGACGGTGTTAGTATAGTATCACCAACACATCTACAAAAGAATTATGCATGAGCGCATATTATCAAAATAATAATAAAAATGCATATTTACATTGATAATGTAATTGTACCATGAAAGCTCTGTGAGTAAATTCTCATCTTTAAAATAGAATTTATAGTCTAGCAAAAACTGCTATCTCGTGTAGTTAAAATATGATACATGATAGTTTTTTTATTTAGCTGCAATCAGATTTACATATTGGGATAGGAAAAGTCGAGGCATATTATTGGAACGCAAAAATAATCTATTTTTTTGTTCTGGTCATTCTGCGGTCGCTAGATATTTTTATCGTATAAAGATAGCAAACGAGGGTGCAGTTCACCTAATGGTAACTGGTATCTGCCACTCATGGATATTTACAATCAAACCAACTTATGATTAAACATTGCATGATACCTGACCTAATTAAGCGTTGTTCCTGAAGACTATGATGACCGCCTCGCGTCTGAGTAGTAGGTATAGTTGGCAACCATGCCCCTCCAAACCGAAACACAGAAATTTATTAAAGAAGATTACCAATGAGGCTGGCGGTAGCATCTCTCCAGTTGAACATCATGAGTCCTGTCATCTGGAACATATTGCTTTAAATACAAAATCTAATTAGACGAAGTTTAAGATACTAAATTTTTAATTAATCTCAATAAAGAGTGCTTTGTTCGTTGTCTTACAACGAAGGAATTTTGTTGTCCCAGTACAATATTGATCTTACCTTTAGTACAAATAGTAACTCAGTCTCTACTTATCTGAATACAGATCCTAATCACTATACATTGTTAGAAAGGTATTTAAGTGTTAAATTAGAATTATACTGTACATTATTATATTTTACTCCTATTCAGTATCTACTTACCTGAATAAGATACAGATCCTAACCATTGTACATTGTTGGAAAGATATTTAAGTCTTAAATTAGAATTATATTGCATGTTATCCCATTTTACTGATTTTCAATTTCATGTTAACCGTAGCAGATATTTTCTATCCACAATGGCCTATCCTCTGTTTCATATTAGTTTAGTAAATGTGCATCTATTAGGTACATTTTACATAGACATCTACAGACATCATCCCCAAGTACAATAAAGTCATAGGACTAAGATGTTCACCTCGTGTATAAGTGTAGCCGGCAACCACGCCTCTCCAAACCGAAACAATACACTTCACTTCAGGATTGAGGATGAGGGTGGCGGTGGCACCTCCCCGGTCAAACTAATAGAGTTCTACCACCTGGCTATTATTAATTAAGGATAATACGAACAAAAATAAATGAGTAGATACAAAAAACACAAAAATTATACAGTCCAGAATAAGTTCTCAACCCTGTTAACAGATGTCGCTGCACGTTGCACTGAACAAATTATGTGCATGTTTAGCATTGGTATGTCTTCATTAGCACGACTCGTGATTTGTTGATCTCGTTTACACTGAAAAATATTAATCCATTTTGATGTTTCGTAATACTTGCAAATGGTATTTGTGTTTTTTTCAGTATTTTGTTATAGATACTGAGTAATGAAAATTGTGTTTACATGATTGTTGTGTACTTGGGGTTTTCTATCAGGCATGTTTTCTATGTATTACATTTCTAACTCTTCTATTTTTGTCTTCTATTTCTTTACGTATTTTTATTATATTTTACTAGGTGGTAGAACTCGTTTAATTCGACCGGAGAGATACCACTGCTACCCTCATAATCCTCCGTGAAGCAATTTTTGTGTTTCGGTTTGGAGAGGCGTGGTTGCCGGCTATACTTATTACACGAGGCGAACATCTAGGTCCTCAGGAGTAGCAACGCATCCGTGACCAAACTTAGGTATGATTTAATTGTACTTGGGGATGATTACTGACGTCTATGGCAATGACCACTTACCATCAGGTGGACTTCATGCTCGTTTTACCTTATATATATATATACAAAAGTAGCAATATATATATATGAGGCTATTGTCACCCATGGACATGTGTACTTAACCGTAAGTATGATCGAAGTCCTGCCTTAGTCAGCCATATGGGTTGCTACCCTTGAGGACTACGATATTCTAGTTTTTGTAAGGCCGTCCACATTTGTCAGATTGTAACATAACAATTAGTTCGCGAAGAATGAAGAGGATAAAATGCCCATGCGTACGATTTTAAGGCATTCATGTCCATATAATCATTCGACAAATGCGTTTATTATTAACAGTCTAATCGGTATTGAGAACATAGATTTATTGCTAATATAATTTATACTGAACTTATCTTCTATACACTTAAAAGTTGTAAATAAAAATAAAACACAGTATTTTCGATCAACCAAAAAACATATTTGCTAAATAGAAGTAACAAATAAAATTAATGACATTTTTTTTCTTTTCTCTACAATATATATTTATCAAAACTTAAGTAGGTTTTAATACCACAAAGGTAAATAAAGGTGTGTCTTTGAAATACCCATTTTTTCCTGTCGTGATACAACTTACAAAAATGTTATCAAAAGGACAAGTTTATTTGGATTAATCCTACCATTATATTATACAACAGAACACAACAGATGTAAAACCAAGGATTAATAGACGTAAAAGTGATAATTATTAAGGTCATAGTCAAAGGCAAGACGAAACGCATCTATTAGCAACAAAGGACGACTACCGAGCTTGAAAAATCGATTCAATTCAAAAGCGAATTCATACGAGAGCATCGGTGTTCACATGAATAAAAAGCTCTATTGTCGATGCAATCCCACACAAAAGCTCTTAAGAGTGTATCAAAATGACATAAAGCTCGATCCTTTCACGCACAAAACACCCTTGTAATGGCCACATGTCTCGCTTTTTTCAGATTTTGGAAATTGATGATGTGTTAAAAAGGTAACAAATTGTGTATTCGTCGACTCCGTCTTGTTTTTGAACGAGCACCGCCATATTTCAAGATTCGCATCCTAAATTCAAATTGAACGTGATTCGTTACGGATTTCGCGCGTTTTGCGGTTGTTTTTTTATTAGATACCCACCTACTGACGACATACTTTATTTTTGCTTTTAACGATATGAATATATTAGCTAACCGCACGCTTTCCTATAAATAGTTAGGTATGTCTGTTAGAATAAGAATAACTTGAGTATCACCAAATTATGTGTTTTTTTGTGTCTCTGCTTTTTCAAATCTCTTTTGTATTTTACGTTAGACCTTAATATTGACAAGAGCTGTAAAAACAACGGCGGTAATACATTGCAAGTTCAATTTAGTAAAAAGAATGTTACCTTTTTACTATAGGATGTTACCTTTTATTTAATTTGTACTTGCATCTACTTAAGGATACAAATTACATCATTACATTTTTTTTAATTGTAAATAAAGCAATCTGTATGAAAAATACTTATTTTGAAGCTTTATTTTTCTAGAATTGTATAATACATATTTATGGTATTTCAAACATCTCTCCTAATTCCATAGAACAAAAATATATGACGCAGATTTTAATTACATCCGGGAACAAAACTCGAGGAACAAAATAACACATCCGAGTAACCCTTTCATTACCACCACGGGACCATAATGGCTCGACTTAAGCTGGCTATAGCTAAATTATTCACAAATTACATACCGATCACCCGATCCATACCCGCTGGGTCAAACAAAGCTTCTTTGTGTATTCTCCTCACAATGATATTGTCATCGACACCGAAATTACTGAGGATTGTCACAAAGGATTATGTTTTTATGTTTTCGTAACCGGTGTTTGGAAAATATTTGCTTTTGGCTCAAGTGTTATTGGAATTTAGTGGCGCACTTTATTCGCAACGACCACACACGGTACCTTTAAACCGAGAGCTGGATGTAAAGAATTAATGGAGTGGAGACGTTTGTGAAGAGGAATGTAAGTGACGGGAGATTAGGTGGATATTGTTTAAAAAAGTATACTTATTAAGTATAAGTACAAGGAATTAAGTAGAGCTGAATGTTGTTTAAAATTTAAAATAAATATTTTAATGTGAATAATTATTGAAAAATATCCTTATAAAGTGGGATGATTTGGGACTAGAAAAACTCTTTCGTAAACATTAGGAAAGCAGTTGATAAATTCTTGATTAAAGCACCTGAACTTTTAAATCTTGATAGATACCTAGATAAATGGTATTTATGAAATATATCTTTTGTTATATAGTATATATATTGCTTTGGCTCAAGTGTTATTGGAATTTAGTGGCGCACTTTATTCGCAACGACCACACACGGTACCTTTAAACCGAGAGC
>DWNR01005337.1:0-10243 GCA_018250455.1 Polygonus leo
CAAACCGAAACACAACAATTGCTTTACGGAGGATTATGAGGGTGGCGGTGGTACCTCCCCGGTCGAATTAAATGAGTTGTACCAGCATTCCATGTCCATCCATGAGATGTCCATCCATTACCATCAGATGGACTGCATGCTCGTTTGCTACCATAAACGCTATAAAAACGATAGAATTAGATCCTAGATGAGGTAGACAACAGATGTGTTGCCACCCCTGAGGATGGTCACAATTTAAATTACCGTTATTGAAACGCGTCAGAGTCTATTACTTCGTAAACCTATGCACTGTTACTCCTGAGAACTGAAATGATGACAAGATTGAGGTGAGATTCCAATCAAATTATAAATTGTTAAAAAATCTGCTGCTTGGCGATTTTTTATCTGGCGTTTTATAAGCCTGTCTTTTCTTTTTTAATGTATCGTTATAGTTGTCATCGTGTCAACCAAAAAAAGATAAAATAAAATTATTTTAAAAAATATTTTGGTACAGCGCCATCTAGCGACACTTTTAGAAACTACGTGTACTACTACCTGTCTAACATTCCCAGTGGAAACAGCGCCATCTACTGTTCTATGAAACGTTTCTTGCGCAAGTCACTCACACTTCGCCTTTTATTTTTAATAGTTTATAGGTATCTTCTTTTACTTAATATAGAAGAAAAGCGCGCTTTTGGTCTCATGTCTGGTTGAAGAGGTGTCAGTGACAGAAATTATCTCTGAACGTTCTCCGATATCACTTTTACCAATTGTTAACCATTTATTATCAGATTAACTTTGCGTTGTTTGCTATTTCTTTGCTTGTTTACTTTAGTATTTTAGTGAATAATATGACTTAATAATAATTTAATCGGCTAGGCTCCAGCCGTTAGAGCAAGTTTATTTTCTCCGTACAAAATTACAGTTGAAATATGTAATAAATATACCAGGTGGCAGAACACGTTTAGTTCGACCGGGGACGTACCGCCGCCACCCTCAAAATTCTCCGTGAAGCAATATTGTGTTGCGGTTTAGAGAGCCGTGGTTGCCGACTACACTTATACACGAGGCGAACATCTTAGTCCTCAGGGATAGCAACGGATCAGTTATCAAACTTAGGTATGATTGAATCGTACTTGGGGATGACTAATGATGTCCGTGGGCGGCAGTGACCACTTACCACTTTATACGACAAAAAAATGTGGACTATACCAGCACTACTTTTTTAAATAACTAAAATTCATATTTCTTTTGACTTTTTATCATTTTTTTCAAATTATTTAGAAATAAAAGATCTTTACATAGACAATCGCGTTAGTACGTTTTGCCCTAATTCATAAACGTTAATATCTTCACATTTTGAGCGTTCGTAACATATGCATTGTATATAAATATAATATCATTCAGATAGATTATATTTATATTCATAATTTAATTTTTAGAGAATAGTCCAACAAACTACACAGTCAAAACAAATTTGAAAAGGCGACCGTTTAAAAAACGAACGCCGATTATTATTCGTCCGGTGCTCGCAATTCGGAGGGGAACGGTTAAAATTGGAATTCATTTTTAAATTCACCAATAGGGGGAGGGGTGGGCCGATTGGCCCCACTCGAGCGAAATAATCTTTAGTTTAGCCTGACTGACGGTGACGGCCAACTCAGATTATGTAACAGCTTTTGTTCGTTTTATGGGAGCTATGCATCCTAATCCGATTTTATATTTAAGTCAAGTCGATGTTTATTGATATAGAGCAGTTTGGGTTTTGTTGTCTAGTTGTTGGATATAGCGATGATATTTAATAATATTATATATAGAAGATATACTGGGAATGCTCAAAAATTGAAATAAAAAACGGGTCCGATTCGGACTAAACTTAAGTTTAATTTGGTCGGTGTGATGTCTTTTAGAAGAGATGAAAAGAAATTGTTTTTCGTTAAATGTTCGATAAGTATAGATTCCGACAAACACGTTTACGTCACAATTTCGGCACACTATTATTAACATATCTATCGTATATAATACGTGTAGTTCGACCGGGGAGGTATCTACTACCGTCGCCTTCATAATCCTCCGCGAAGCAATCTTGGGTTTCGGTTAAGACAGGTGTGGTTGCAGGCTATATTTATGAACGAGGCGAACATCTTAGTCCTCGTGGGTAGTAATGCATCTGCGGTCAACTTCAGGTACAATTAAATCATGTTTAGGAATCATTACTATGTCCATTGGCGGCAGTGACTACTTACCATCAATTGGACTGCATGCTCGTTTGCTAACTATATTTGACAAAAAGATATCATTCGACCACAAAAGAGACGACTATTTACTGATACGTCCTGATACCATACAAGCACTAGTCTTTGTGGTAGGACTTCAATCCCATCTGAGTTTAATCACACGTGGTCATTTGCTGCAGTGACTTCTTACCATCAAGTAAATAATTTGCTCATTTTCAAATTCTATACTATATAAAAAAGCTAAAAAACAATAGTATAAATAAAATAATACTAGGTATGTAATATACATATATGTTACTTATTTTTATAAAAAAAGTATTGAAAAAGTTGTAGGTAGGTAGAGTTACGTAGAGTGAATTTTTTTTTTACCTTGACTTTAAAATACGTATTTGTAGAATTTTTCGATTTTATATTATCTACATTTCATGTAACCTTAGATATGGTACAATCATTTACTTAATAAAATGCATTTAAATTACCTATTTAAATATTTCTTATATTGTTGACATCGTATTGATATAAGCTTTTATAACCTCATTCAAGTTATTTCTAATTTATATGACAAGTTTTTTATTTTGGAACTCTTATGGAAATGATAACATATAAATTCATATTCATGTATGTCCTAAAGCAAACATACGACACTTACATATGAAACACTTAGATCTATTTAATCCATTTAGTTACATTCAAATATTACATTCATAGAACTACAAAGATTTCCTTCATTCGTACCTTGAAAGAACTTTTGTTTCTAACAAGACCAATATACCTATCTATGTTTTGACGTTCGGTGCTACTACCTGACGAAATCTATCAAAACATGTAATAGAAATCTTGAACGTGGTCTTTATTCTTGTATTACTTTAATTCTAAACATATATGTATAATGTGCCAATTGGTAGTGTGGTAGGGTATGTGGTATGGTGGTAGGTACCTACTCGTTTAGTTCCACTGGGGAGGTACCACCGCCATCTTTATAATGCTCCGTAAAGCAATTCTTGTTTCGGTTTGGAGAGGCATGATTGCCGGCTATATTTATACACGAACATCTTAATTCTTAGGAGTAGCAACGCATATGTGATCCAACATAGGTAGGATTTAATTGTGCTTGGGGATGATTACTGATGTCCATGGGCGGCAGTGACCTTTTAACATTAGGTGGTCTTCATTCTCGTTTGCTACCTCTATACTATGAAAAATATATTAAGAACTCAGTAACGCCCGCACTTTATTGATATACACTTTTGCCTATTTAGGGTTCCGTACCTGTAAAGTGCAAATGAGACCCTTTTACTAAGACTGCTACTTGTTCGTCCATCCGTTTGTAACAAAGTTGAATATTATGAACCCCTATAGACAAAAATTTGAAAATTACACGTTGTGTAGTATATATGATCGCTATTTTCGCTCTAGGAACAAATACTATAAATAAAAATAAAGTTCAAATAAAGGAAACAGACTTTTTCAGTATATCTTTTAAACCGTAATACACAGTCCCCAGCATCAACATAATTTTATTAAAAATATGCTTTGATTCAACATCAACGTCATCCATCATGAATTGAATGACTACATGATAGTGTATAATGGTATTAACAAATGGCTCTGTTTACTTTAAAGAGTTTAACAAAGATCCATTTCAACATAAGGCGTTATTTCCAAAATGTAAATTAACCACATTTAAATGTATAATAATAATAGATATAATATAGTTTAACACAACAAACTATCATGTACAATACATCGACTCGCACTTGGTCAAATTTAGCTTACAGATTTATGAGTTTAAAAGTATCTAGTGTTACTTTGCGGACTTTAATGTTTATAACGTCAGATTACATATATGACATATACATATAATGTCCATTTTTAAAGCAATAATTGCTAAAATTAACTTAGGCGTCATTAAATCAATTAACATATAACATGTACAAAATAATTTTATGAATATGACCAATACTTAGACCATAGATAGACCAAGACCAGTAACGACAAAAACACGTTTTATCTCCGCTCTGCCGAAGTTTATAGAATTTAAAAATATAATACTCATAATATATTCGACTTCAATAAACGAAATTATTTAACTGTCGTAATCTATACATATAATAAAGCTAAAGAGGGTCGAAAGTCGGTACATGGAATATATTCAAAAAAAAGTTAGCTGGGGATCGATAACAGAAGACGTTCCAACAGTTTTTAGAATTTTTGTCTGTTTATCTGTTTGTCTGTTTATTTGACCGCGCATCACGTAAAAACGGCTTAACGGATTTTGATGCCAACTTGACTAATCTGTCGAGACGATCCCCGGCCGTGTTTTAGGCCATAACAATTCAACCCCTAAAAGAAGGGGTTGCGGGCGGAGCCGCGGGCACAGCTAGTATAAAATATGTACTAAAGTTATTTTTAATTTAAAGTAATTTTAAAACAAATATTCTTTTTAAGTACTAGCTAGTGAGATATTTTAGCTTGCATGCTCTGTACCAGTTGGTCGTTTTGGAATTTTGGGTTCAGTCTTTGCTAAAGCTATGGTTAAATCGCAATCGACGGCAAGGCGATTTCGCTGCTTAGTTTTTATTAAAACTAGAGCTGAAAAACCTGTCTCGCATAAATAAGTGGACGAAAATGGAATAAGTATTTTTAAAGCAAGAGAAGCAACTATCGGATTAACAACGAATCGTTTGATCCCAATTTTTTCGTTATGTCAAGAGCTGAAAGTTATCTTTCAGCCTTCATTTCTAGAACTTCTTCTTGAACTTCTTCAGGTAATTGTAAGACATCGACAACAAATGGGTTTCTGGTCATGTGCCATAGTGGTGACTCGGAATCTCGATAGTATCGATTAAAGTCATTTTTTAACGCTTCCAAATGAGAGTGTCCATTTACATAAATACATCGCTGCATCCGATGGAACCACTGAGAAAAACGCTTTGTCCACTCGTGCTTAAGGGTTTCTTCGATGGCGTTTAAAAACACAGTCACTGCTTCCTCGGTGTCCATAAAACGTTGGCCTCGAAATTTATCTTTTATTTTCGGGAATAAATGAAAATCAGAAGGTGCGAGGTCTGGGCTTTACGGCGGGTGACCCAGTAATTTCATATCAGTTATCGCCAAATAGTCGATCGTTCGCTTGGCGGTGTGCGATGATGGGTTGTCGTGGGGAAAATAAAATAAAAAATTCTAATTCTAATGGAGATTTTAAATATACCAAAACAATCTATTACTCATCGACATAATGTCACTGCTTGGGATCTATTAGCGACCACAGTTGATAACTGGGATTTACCAGCTTTTAGAGATAAGGGAACATGGACACTGTACTGGCATGATCTCAATAATTCTAGTGAGTGCCTTAAGCCTCAATCTAAAATAAAAACATCCTCTGCATGAATATATAGCCTACAAGAGCTGTTCTCATTCTGAATTTCTATTTTAATAATATCAAAATCTGAAGCTGTTGCAGGATATGGTTGGTATGGGAAAAATGGTTTTACTAGATTTTTCTGGTACAGATGATTGGAACTTTTTTCAATAAAAACATATGTTTCATCTGATACTATAATTGGTCTACTACTTTCTCCGCCAAAATTCCATTGGGGATGAATAATAAGATTTCTTTGTCTGATATCTTCTCTGGAAATGTGGTTTAAATCCAGATGACTCAGGACAAAGTCTTGCTTTAAAAGTTCTCAAGCCACGTCCATTGGACGCTCTAATGCGCTTGTAAGTGGTACTAGGACACTACACAAGCAGCTAGTGTCATAAGGGATCCTTGTTCTGCTGATGTCAATGCTGCTATCTGGCGTTTACCTCTGTGACCGTTGATTTTATGTTACTTACTTTTTATTTATTTTAACACCAGATTCATCCATGTTGTAGTTGTAAATACGATTTGGTGAATAGTTATTTTTTGTGTAAAGCTCTACAAGAAGGTGGCAAAAATCATCCACTTTTTCTTTATCAAAACCAAATGCCCTATCAAAAGATGTACCGGTTGGTCTTCTTATCGAATGCTTCTCTTTATAACGATTTAAAAACAACTTTAACCACTTTCTTGCAGCCATACCTGATTGACTGAATGGATTCTGCAAATTGTTTCGTTTTGCTAGCATTTGCTTTGTATTTTTACTACCTTCACTCTTATCATCAGAACCAACTCCTTCTGCTGCTCTATTCTTTAGTTTATTTAAATCACTTGTATTGATATGGCCTATTCGCTTGTGCCGTATGTTACTTGAAGACTTTACAGCTGCTACTAAGGGTTGTTGCATCTCTCTTATTAAAGCCACTAAATTGAGCCAAACTCGCGCCACCCATTCGGTTAAATCCTCACCTGGGCGTTGCTCCGCCTTATAAAAACTCCGACTCAAAATGGCGGTCTAACTTGTCAAGAGAAAGTTGAAACTCGATCTTATCCAATTCTTCAAAAAACACCAAATCTCTTACGACGCGATACGTGTCTTACACTAATGCAGTGAGCAACAAAGCATACTATAGCATCTTCCAATATCGTTCGCCGTACAGTACTGTGTAAAACGAATTCTAAATATGCCCCACTCTTGCGCGCGGTGGTCAAGTGAGAGATTGCCGCCAAATATTATTAATTTTAATAAAAATATAATACGAAAGTTTATACATACGCGTGAACAACGAATTGTCGTCAATTGTAATGTATTGTGGCGAAAATACGAAAGAAACACTCCAGTTACGTATACACATTTAATGGCTGACAACCAACTGACATAAGATCGAATTACCCACAGATATCACACAATCTGTTCACCCCATTTTCTAGGACCGCCTCGCCAATAACTCTGTTGCCACTAGCAATTAGTCTGCTCATCGACAGTAGGTTCGTGGTCAAGTTAGGTACACACAATACATCGTTTACATCAATAGTAAATTCATTGTTTCCAACACAGGTCGTAATTTGCAGGTCTTCAGAGCGATTAAAAAAAATGAACTAAAAAAACGTTAATGCTACGCTAACGTAACTCTAGCTCAGTCTTTTCATGCGGCAACAAATATTACATTATAAAGTATTCAACGACTAATCTCATTCCACGCTTTAATTTTCAAATTTGAATTTGAATATTCTTTCAATTTTTTATCCTAAATTTTTGCTCGTTTTTCTACTTCCTTTATAAGCATATTATTATCTATATCTTCTTCATACATTTTCACGTTTTGCGTAGATGTTGACACAATTTTGCGTGCGTTAAAGACTATAGTAGATCAGAGTGCTAGTGTCGGACGAACGACGCGGGGAGAATGAGTTTTATCGCTCGTGCGCGCGCTGCTATGAAAACCTAGCGGCGCGGTGACAGTTTTGACAGGGGCTTGTCTGCTCGTTAGCGCACAAAAATATCACTTAATTGTCACGTTGTAACTGTCTGTGTCACTAAGCGGTTTATTCATATTATATATAACATAATTCTAAAATAAAAGGAGCCTAAGTTACTCCTTATCTGCCAGTTGAAGTCCCGTCTTTATGGCATCTGGCCATGGCATAAAGAGAACCTGTATTTTAATTTCAGATGCTTGAAAAAATTCGTAACCTGTTTTAGCGTTTTAGAGGCATTTGAACCATAAGCGACAATCGAGTCTTTCTTTTAATGGCTCCTCCTATGCCATCTGCTCCTTTTCCATGTGAAGCTTCATAAAAGTTCCACGTGGAAAACGGAATGCCCAATTATTTAGTTTGTTTTGCAAAATTGTAAAAGTTTTTCTTCTATCGGTATTGTACAGTTGGGCCAACCGAATAAAAATGAATCCCGTCTACTTTGGGTTACTTCTCCTTGATCAATTTAAGTTCAGGTAAGAGAGATGTGCCCAAATGGCATCTGGACGGAGGCCTTCGTTTGGGCTCGAACGTACAAAAGATTGATGACCATCGTCGATGTCGTTAAGATCTATCAAAATGCATGGCTTGTATTACAGTGCTAAGGTAATTCACAAGCACGGTTTTCCGAAAAATCGATGTGTACCATGACAGTACAGTCATCGAAACTTTCTATGCTATATGTCAAATTTTTTATACTGATGCATGATATTGTACGTAAGAATGGATTTTGAAATTTTGCAATCTTCTTCAAAGGTGTCTAGGATCATTTTTAATCGACCAGATTTTGTCTAAGTCGTTTTTCTTCGCAGTCTTTGTCACATGGAATTTTTTGTTCTGTATTCATAAGATTTTAAAACTCATTCATCCCATGAAATATAATAGTTAAATTTTTTTTCACCCATAAAAAAATAAATATGTTTATTTTTGCACAAATTACTTTCTCCGTAAGCACTGCACTATCTTTCGATTTTGAACATACTATCATACTCAGTACCTCGTCAAGATCTGTTGTTGCTACTAATCCAATTGACTTGTATTTAAAACCCTAAATCCTCTTACAAATGTTGTAAAAAACACTGGTAATGTAAGAAACAAGGAAAGTGATGACTGAACTTATTAAATACACTACTTAGTATTTTGCTATTGCTTTAAAAAAACAACTTTGTAATATAGTACTTGTAACACACGTGAATCTGATAAAACACATTTGATTAGCAATTGTTTTTTATTAAATCTTTTTACTCTTTTTATAAAAAATATTATATGAACGAGGTTGTTGTGCAACTTGTTTTAGAAGTAATTCTTCAAAGGAAATGTGGTCTTGGTGGTGTGTGGGGTGCAATGCAGATGAATTTTGATTTGCAAAATTGGGGATGTTAAAATTTAGAACAGGGTGAGATCTATCGTTAGAAATTATGGTATGGTATGGATGTTTTTGAAATACATGATTTTGCCATCGCATGTAAGCATTTGGGTCGAATTTTTCGTTGGGTATTACGGAAGCGTTAAAGGGACAAGGCCCTGCCAAGCGTCTGCGAACATTTTGACAAAATATTCTTCTCGTAACTTAATACCAACGTTTCGCTTCTGACATTTCACAAAGTTTTTTATGCGAAGACACAAAGTTTTTTATTCTTGAATAACTTAATTATACGGCCAAGTCAAGCAGTTGTAAAAGGTAGGACGCATGTGGTGGAAGCTTAAGGATGGTAACGTTGTGTTTCACTGCCAATTCAACTACATTGTAGTCCACATGACTAACATGTCCATCATACTGTAGCAAGACCGGTCTTTCATCACAAAAATTAAGAATAACAACTTTTAACATATAGTTTATAGTTATAGCATTCGAAGAAAATTTTACTTTCCATCCACCCGCGTTTACTTGAAGCATTAGTCAGCTTAAATCGTAGTCTGCGTTCTCCAATATCCACTGCTGATATAAATATTTTCCTTTGTACACAATTAACGGTGCTAACTTTCCACCTGCTGCATTGTGGTGATAATAGTCACATTTTCTTTGGCACTTCCATAAGTGGTTCGTGTGCATACTGTCCCTTTAGCGACTACAACTTTTGCCCTGGTAGAGTCAAGGCACAAAAACGTCCAAGTTCCATACGCGCTTTCTGTAAGATTTAATTCTCGCAGTTCCAAGAAGTTAAGATCGGTCATTTTTTTCCTGAGGTTTTCCACAGGTTAGGGAATTTAAATGGACAAATTATGTCTCTGACAACTCTGACCAAGTTGAAGCTGTGCATGTAATCTCCAGCAAGAAGACCCTTTGGAACATGATCGTGAGTATCCAGCGGGTAAACATAAAATTAAATATTAAAACAGTGAATTAAAAAAAAAGAAAAATATTGATTTCTATAATAGATGACTTGAAAAGAAAAAATGAATCACAACGTAAAATAATTATAAATCTACAGATAAAACCTAAGGACATGCAAAAATTACCGATTTAAGATAAGAAGTATACAACCACAAAAAGAAATAATAAACAGGGCGTAATTTATCATTTAAATCCACATGTTATACACACCATATAGCTGACATTAAAAATCTATTATTTAATTTAATTGTGACGACGCCAATAGTACTGATGCTTCAGGAAAAAAAAACATCACAAGAAATAAGAAAAGACAGCAAAAACGATACTTAACTGCTCCATTGATTGATT